>CABHPH010137971.1:240-18349 GCA_902168325.1 Peromyscus nudipes | reverse complement strand
ATACTTCTGTTTTCATTTTTAAAAATGAAATTCATGTACAAGCAGAGGTATAGAAGCACACGTCAGATTATTAACAGTAGTCACTAAGGCCATCTCTGGAGCACTTAATGTATGGATAATTGATGTTATGTTTATAAAGAAAGTACAGTTGTTACCTTTCCTATTTTGTGCTTTTGTAGTACTTTGTCTTTTATTTTTAAATTGTTCTGTTTATAATCAGAAATAATCTTCAATGATGTCTTATAACTAATGTTTTGTATTACAGTAAATCGATGTTTGCAGAGATGGAGATCTTGGGTCAGTTTAACCTGGGATTTATAATAACCAAACTGAAGGAGGACCTCTTCCTGGTGGACCAGCATGCTGCGGACGAGAAGTACAACTTTGAGATGCTGCAGCAGCACACTGTGCTCCAGGTGCAGAGGCTTATCACGTGAGTTCACACAGGCTTTGGGATTTCCAGTGCTGTTTCTCACATCCCTCCCACCATCTGAGATGAACTAGCTTATACCAACCTCTATATCCATGTATGTATAAATGTTGGGTTTTGCCATAATAATCTGTGCAACACTTTTTTTTTTTTTTTTTTTTTGGTTTTTCAAGACAGAGTTTCTCTGTATAGCCCTAGCAGTCCTGGAACTCACTCTGTAGACCAGGCTGGCCTTGAACTCACAGAGATACGCCTGCCTCTGCCTCCCGAGTGCTGGGATTAATGGTGTGTGCCACCACTGCCCATCTGGTGCAACACATTTTTATACTTTTCACATAATAATAGTCATAGCTTCCGTCGATTGAGTTCCTATTATGTGATAAACTGTGTTGAAGCAGTTTATCCATTTAATCCAAGCAGACATACAAGGTAATTGCTGTTGCCATCACCATCTCACCATAATAAAATGGCGCACACCCAGAGATGTTAACCAACTTGCCTGAGGTCTCACACCTAATATGTTCTTTAGGTATCAGCTCTTTTTAGCTGTATGAGATGGTGTTCACTGGATGGCCAGAAAATCCTGTTGGTGAAGAGTAATTGAATATATTAGGCCTGGTGTAGAGTGGTGCACACTTATGAAGCCTTGTATGTATAAGCTTTTTTGTTTGTTTGTTTGAGACAAGGTCTCACTACAAACCTTGACTGGCCTCGAACTCACAGAAGTCTGCCAGCCTCTGCCTCCTGAGTGCTGGAATTAAAGGCGTTCGTACCATGTCTGGTCCACGTGGGTCTTTTTAAGGGACATTTTATAAGCCAACCACAATAGTGCTATTTGCTTTCCCTTCTGCTGCTCTGTAGGCAGATGTTTCCGTTGGTTTAAAGTTTGAGTCTCCTGTTTTCCAGGCCCCAGACTCTGAACTTAACTGCTGTCAATGAAGCTGTGCTGATAGAAAATCTGGAAATATTCAGAAAGAATGGCTTTGATTTTGTCATTGATGAGGATGGTGAGTTAACCATTAGGACTGTAGGGTTGCGCAGTTTAAAGCCTAGAAGCATTTGTGCTTGCCCCTTCCTTGGGGTGTGTGGGTCTTCATTAGAAGTAGCCATGAACTAAAATGCTTTTCTCCAATAATAGATTCTCCTCATTTTTTTTTTCTTTTAGCTCCAGTCACTGAAAGGGCTAAATTGATTTCCTTGCCAACTAGTAAAAACTGGACCTTTGGACCCCAAGATATAGATGAACTGATCTTTATGCTAAGTGACAGCCCTGGGGTCATGTGCCGGCCCTCAAGAGTCAGGCAGATGTTTGCTTCTCGAGCCTGTCGGAAGTCTGTAAGTAAAACAAGCTCCACCCCTGGGGTCTGGAGGGCCCAAGGGATTTCTCAGTTGCACTCTTGGTTTGGTTATGTTGGTAAGCACCTTCATGATGGCTGTACGATATAGAGAGCCACATTGTCTGTTGGTATAGCATGACAGCCAAGTCTGCATTAGTCAGGCTTGCTGCTCATTCTCTACAGATGCTACACAGTGTTTTATCTCAGAGTTTTCTTGAGCCTAACAGTTAGCTTTGTGTGTACCTGCTTCATCTCTGGACCCTATTGAGAAAGATTTCCTGCCTCCAGGCTGAGACAACACCATCAAAACTCCAGTAGAGCCATTTAGTCACAAGTGTCCCACAGGGGCTGTTTGCTGACACTGATGCTGTGTCCTGTGCCACTCAGATTTGTATGGGAAATGGTAGTGAAGGCTGGGTATTAGCCCAGTGCCCAAATAAAATAAGCAGCCCTGTCACGTGGCCACATTCCTGTATTATCCAGCAATTCCTGGAGCCCATGTAGTATAACCTGTCCTGTTCCAAGTATGGGAATATAGAAGTAAGGTGGGTGAGAGAAATAGACACGAACAAATAAATGACCCCTTAGATACCAATAAGTGCAAAAATTCAAACAGCATGTGACCACAGAAAAATATGGTGAACGAGGAGACGGGTGCCATCTAAGCTCCCTTAACAGGTGAGATAAAGCCTTCATGGGTAAGAATGCTCTTGACAGAAAAATAGTAATCCTGCAAACCAGAGGCTGCCTCTGCCTGAGAGTGAGAACAGAGCAGCACTCAGAGGACAGCCCATAGTCTTACTGCTCATAGTGAGAGTGTGTGCTGAATTTGTGAGGTGCCAGACCTGGATGCTGGGGAGGCGGGGCACATGGCAGTTCTGGGGAGCAAACCAGGCTAAGAGCTATGCTCTAGGCTTCCTGTATGTGAGGCCCATTGTTTAGTAAGTAGAGTGTCGAAAAGCAACATATGACTGTCTTGGGCTTAAGGAAGATGTTTGGGCTGAAGTGTGTTTGCTGGATATCTAATGTCAGCTTGACACAAGCTAAAGTCATCTGAGAGAAGGTAACTTCAGTTATCAAAATGCCTTCATAAGATCAGGCTGTAGGCCAGCCCACAGGGCATTTTTTAAATTTAGTGATTGATAGGGGAGGGCCCAGTCTATGGTGGGTGGTGCTGTCCCTGGGCTGGAGGTCCTGGGTTTTATAGAAAGCAGGCTGAGCAGCTGTGATGAGCAAGCCAGTAAGCAGCACCCCTCCATGCCTGTGCATCAGCTCCTGCCTCAGGTTCCTGCCCTGCTTGAGTTCCTGCCCTCACTGCTTCTGAATGAAGTTTTATATGGAACTGTGAGTGAAATAAACCCTCTCCTCCCCAGGTTGCTTTTGGTCCTGGTGTTCCATCACAGCAGTGGTCACCCTGACTGGATAGCGTGATTCACGGCTCTCAGACTGGGGGGGGTACTTCAGGGACACATTTTGTTTTGGAGGAGTGTGCACACACCCTGGAGCATGTGTGGAGGTCAGCATAGTACTGTGGAGAGCTGGTTCTTCCTTTATGTGAGTTCTGAGGATCGAACCTAGGTTGACAGGCCTGTGCAGCAAGCCCTTTACCCTCTGAGCCATTTAGCCAGCCCCCAGAAAAGAGTTTTGTTTGTGGACTGCTGGTGTGGCTTAGTTGTAGAGCACGTGTCTAGTATGTGAGCAGGAGCGTGCACACATGTACACGTACACACAGACACAGACAGAGAGAGCGAGCCCCCAGGATCTGATTGGATCTGATTCTGAGTCACAAATACGTGGTTGAGGAAAACAATCCTATCTTGTGGTGAAAGTGTCACAGCAGGTGGTCTGGGCCACAGTAGTCATGCCAGGCACTTTACCCTTCTGTGTATCTGCCATACGGAGGCCTTGGAGCATGGAGTGTTTCTCTACTCTTGCCCTGCAGACACACTGAAGGTCTCTAGCACTGACCTTCATGGGATCTTCTGTCTCCTGCTGTCCACGTGGCATATCCCAGTCCCTGCTTGCCTTTCCAGCCCCATTTCCTTCACTTTGTTCCAGCCACAGCCAAGGGTTGTAATCACCGTCTGCTGTCACCTCAGGCCCTTTCCGCCTGCCACACCCCACCTGGATCCACTGCCACTTCTCTTCACATGCCTGGCTCCCTCCTGTTTGCAGTCACTTCGTATGTGACATTTGCTAACTTGCTTATTGCCTTTCTGCCCCCAGTGTGACAGAGCACTGCTTTGTCCCTAGCTCTAGGCTGTGCTGACACCTGGTGGACACTTGCTGTGCTATACTAGGAAGAAAGATGACAACAGACGGGTTTAGGCCTGTCTGCATCCCCATCTCTCCCTAATTCTCAGAGTCTTAGAATGTTGGGGTGTGCTGTACATCTACTTGTCACATGCGTGTCACCAAGCTCTTCGTGCTCTGGAGAGAGAAACAAATATGCTGTTTCACTGAAAGCAGGTAGGGCATTTGAGCAAGAGCCCGAAGGAGGGAACACTTGCAAAAAGCAAGTCCCAAGCACAGGGACAGCTAGTTCTCTGGTTTTGAAACTTGCTTTGTGCATGTGCACATGGGGATGGTGTGCCAGTGTGGCGGGGAAGATGGTTGCATGCTAGGGTATTATCTGTTATTGTTCTGTTGCTGTGATGAGACCCTATGACCAAGGCAGCTTATAAGAGAAAGTATTTAAATGGGGGGTTGTTTGCAGTTTGAGAGGATGAGTCCATGATCATCATGGTGGGGAAAATGGCACTGGAGCAGTAGCTAACAGCCTACCCCCAGATCTATAGGCAGCAGAGAGAAAGAGGAGGGAGAGAGGAAAGAGGAGATACTGGGCCGGGGAAAACCTTGAAGCCTACCTCCAGGGACACACGTCCTCCAATAAGACCACACCATCTGTTCCTTCCTGAACACCAACTGGGAACCAGCCCTTCAAATATATAGCCTGTAAGAGCCCGTCTCATTCAAACCACCACAGATATGCTGGCACATTAGGCAAGGACCCAGGCTATTACTTGGGTGAAGGAAGAGCTGGAAAGAGCAGTGAGTACCTGACAGACTTTTGAAAAGAACTGTTGTTCTGGCATGGTGACTCAAAAATCTATGATCCCTGCACTCAGGAGGCAGAGGCAAGAGGGTCATTGCAAAGGCTGGCCTGGTCTGTAGTGGGTTCCAGGCTAGCCAGGGTTAAATATAATGAGACCCTATCTTCCAGGGGGGAGAAAAGAATTAGGGATTGGGATGTTGGCTCTGCAGGTAAGGTGCTTTCTGTACACGCATGAGGGCCTGAATACAAATTCCTAGCACTCACATTAAAAAGCAAGTTGTGGTGTATATTTGTAATCCCTGCTCTGGGGAGTCCTGTGAATCCCAGGGCCTCACTGGCTGGCTAGTCTAGCCACAACAATGAGATACAGGTTCAATGAGAGAATCCTGTCTCAAAAACTAAGGTAGACGGTGATAGACATCAGTGTCAACTTTTGGCTTCCATGCACTCAGGCATGAGAGCAAGTGTGCACATGCATGCACCCACACATTCACGATCACACACATGAACACATGCATGCATGCACATGCACACAAAAAAATAAAATAAACAATAAAATTCCTTGCTACCTGCTGAGTGGGGAGAGGCACTCCAGACCACTCTGGTTGCCAGGGTGAGAGGAGAAAAGTGAAGTCACGTGGAACTGTTGAGAAGGGGGCTGCTGATTCACTTCTTGAGAGGTTATGCCACTAAAGCCTAAGCTATGAAAGCTGAAAGCTCAACAGAAATGTGGAGTGCTGAGCTGTCAGAAGACAGGACCTCTGGGGGAAGGTTCTTGGAAATGTTTTTGAGCTGTGATCTTGTCTGGTCTCCTCTTAGGAACCCTGTGCTTCTGAAGACTGTTTTAACAAAGTCAGTCCAACTCTCCCTTGTTGTCTCCTACTCAGGTGATGATTGGAACTGCTCTCAATACAAAGGAGATGAAGAAGCTCATCACCCACATGGGTGAGATGGACCACCCCTGGAACTGTCCCCATGGAAGGCCAACCATGAGGCACATTGCAAATCTGGATGTCATTTCTCAGAACTGATACTGCTTGTAGGACAGTTTATTACAGATGATTTGGTTTTGGAAAGACGGGGTTTTAAGTAACCTGTTATCATTGTTCAAAAATTGACATGCTGTTGTAATGTATTAGACCCACTTAAAAACAGTGTTAAGCCAGGCATAGTGGCATGCGTGTGCCACTAGCCCAGCTACTTGGGAGACCCAGGTGGGAGGCTCACTGAGGCCAGGAGTTTGAGACCACCCTGAGCTACATTAATGAGACTCCATTCCAAAAAGGAAAAAGAATTTTTTAAGCCTTTTCACCATGTCTGCAGTTATTTTTCTGCAATTTGAGTGTGCATGTGGTGTGCATATGTGTGTGTTGTGTGTGTGTATGTGTTTGGGGATGGGTGTGCAAAGATATGTCTTAGAAAAACAAGGAGAGCCCTTTGGAAGTTAGCAGTCTTGCCTCTGGCTGGGGGGTGTTGTAGTCTGCAGCTTTCAGCCCTCAGTGACAGTTGAATTCATGTTTGTTTACTTTCTTGTTCTCTCCCACCCCAACCCCCTGTGTTTTGAGACAGTTTCATGTAACTCAGGCTTGTCTTGAACATATTTTGTAGCCAAGGTTGGCCTAGAACTGATTTGCCTCCACCTCCCAAGTGCTATGATTACAAGTGTGTATCACACACCCAAATTAACAGTTATGGTCTTTTGAAATCAGTAGCTCTCAATCCTGACTCCTATTAAATTTAAAAAACAAAGGGATTCTTTACTTGGTTAGAAAGAAACTACTGAATAGGAGTTGGGATCACTTTTGGGGACAGGAATGGGAAGGAATGAGACAGGGTCTTTCCCTGTAGCTCTGGCTGACCTGGAATTTGCTATATAGAGCAGGCTGACCTTGAACTCACAGAGATTCTCCTGCCTCTGCCTCTGCCTCTTGAGTTCTGGGTGGGATTAAAGGCATGCACCACCACACCTGGCTGGGGTCATTATTTTTTAAATGTTCCTCAGTGCAACTAGAGTGGGAAGCAGGGCCTGGGGCAGGGAGTGGAAGAAGAAATTTTGAGTTTTCTATAGCTCAGGGCTATTATTTGGTTTTCTTGGGGTATGAACTATGGGTTTTTGTTTCTGTTCCCATGGAACCTTGTCCATTTGAGCTGTGCCAAAAATGGCAATAAAAATGCCTCCTGTAGACTCTGGGTGGTAGTTAGGGTCCAGTGGTGACAGGTGTAGGCAGTTCCCCTTGCAGCTTCCTCTGTGCTGTGGGCCTTCTGGAAAAGATCTGCTGTGGTTCAGGTGTAATGAGGGGCAGAAGCATATAGCTCTTTACATTCCTTATGTCAAAATTTGTGTTACTGCTGGGCATGGTGGCACAGGCCTGTAAATCCCAGCACAGCAGAGACAGGCTGATGATCTCTGCAAGTTTAAGGCCAACCTGGGCTGATACCTAGTTCCATGCCAGTCAGGGTTATGTCTCAAACCACAAACTTGCTGCAGGTCTGCAGGGTCTCAATATTCACAGGAATAGTGCAAATTGGGAGTCGTAGGAGGTACAGTAATAGCCCCTCAAAACCTGTGACTCACCTCATACATGACAAGGGGGACTTCAGGTGGGATTAGAGATCCTAGTGATGAGGAGGTTGTCCTATGCAGTCTGATGGGCTCTGTCTGTCACATAAGTTCTTCAAAGTGGAACACAAGTATACAGACTCCATGGAAACCTCCAAGCCAGGCCTGCAACTTAGAGCTGTTTGAGTCGTGTGGCTTCAAACCATTGTTTGGTTTAAGGCAGTGCTAGAAAACAAAAGCCTGCATTATTCTGCTTTATCGTGAGAAAACCTGTTGAGAGGGACCACACATTGTGCAGTTAGATCTGGGGAAATCCAGGCCAAGTACATCCAACTCAAGTGCCCAGTTCCTCTCTTGAGAATAAGCATGGTAAAACGATGCTCTACAGCTTTGTGTTGGCATCGTGGCCCCTTTAAGAGCACAGGAGGAGGGGCTTGTGGCAGTTGCTTGGAAACCACCTATCTCTCAGGACGCGAGGTCCTCCTTTGGATCTGCAGGTCTGGCCAGAGCAAGTGGGTGAGCACCCTAGGGTAGTCCTGTGTGCGTAGCAACAACTTAAAACCTGGGCTAGTTCCTTCCTTAGCCTCCCAAGACTTGAGCCAGTGCTTGATTGATAAGGGGAATCCTGCAGCTGGGGGGAGTGGTGCTGGGACCCATGCCCAGAGAAAAGGCGGGTTTGCAGTTTACTTGTGCAATAATTTGGCGACTTGTAAGAATGGGGTCAAGACATCACTATAAGAAACCAGTTTTATCTGTAGTTTGAATTTCACTCGTAGAGGACCAGAAAAGGAGTAAATGCCTGTTCAAGTTGAGAGTGGAGAGCAGCTGATAGACATCAGGCCCTTAGACGAGTGGGGACGGGGAAAGGCGGGGTGTTGGAGAAAGAGAAGTTCTGAGGTGGGATTGAGCATGCCTAGTAGAGGCAGGTATGAGTGCCACTCTATCTACCCTCAGAGTGCACGAGCCTGCACCAGACTTCTTTGTACCCGGGGATTTCTTTATGTCTTGCTTGCCTAATGTAGTAGGACACAATGAATGAGATCAGTATCACAGTGGCATGAAAACCGTGGCTTTGGAACTTTTCTCTCAGCTCTACAGCTCATCCCTTTTCTTCTGACCCCGGTGGTAATGAGAGCCACTCAGTAGGGAACCTTTACAACAGAGCTGCTTGCACATTTTCCACTCCCCTGTTTGCCCAGGAAATTTTTGCATGGCCCAGGCTTTAGTGTATAAAATAGGTGTGCACAACAAATATTTACTGATAGTAAATAATAATTAAATTTACTTTAAAACATTTTGGGATATATATATAATTACCATTTATTAAATAAAGCAAAATTGTATACTAATTATGTGCTTATTTATTTTTTAAGATTTATATTTTATGTGTGTGTGTATATATACATACTCATGGAGGCCAGAAGATCCCCTCGAGCTGAGTTACAAGTTTGCTGTGAGCCATCCAACATAAATGCTGGGACCTGAACTCAGATCCTCTACAAGAGCAGCAAGTGCTCTTAATGCTCGGCTCCAAAGCTTCATTTCCCCCTCCCCATTTTATTTATTTAATGGGGTGAAGGTTATGTGTTGTTTTTGCTCTTTTGGGGGTCCTGCCACTCAGCTCCCCCATAAATCACACACAGAGGCTTATTTTTAATTATGACTGCCCAGCCTTAGCCTTAGTTTCTAGCCAGCTTTCCTGATCTTAAATTATCCTGTCTACCTTTTCCTCTGGACTTTTCCTGTTCTCTTACTTCTGTAAATCTTACTCTTACTCCATGGGTGGCTGTGTAGCTGGGTGGCTGGCCCCTGGAGTCCTCCTTCTTCTCTGACTCCTAGATCTTAGATCTCTCCTCCCAGTTTTCTCCTACATATACTCTGCCTGCCAGCTCTGCCTATCCTTTCTCCTGCCTTGCTATTGCCCAGCTCTTTATTAAACCATCGGGTGTTTTACACAGGCACAGTAACACAGCTTCACAGCGTTAAACAAATGCAACATAAACAAAAGTAACACACCTTAAAATAATATCCCACTACAGTTATGGCTAGTGTGTCACGTGCACATGTGGAGGTCAGAGGACCGCTTGCAGAAATTGATTCTCTTTCATCGTGGATTCCAGGACTTGAACTCAGGTCATTTGGCTTGATGGCAAGTGCCTTAACCTACGAGGTCTTCTTGCTAACCTGCTTGTTTATATAAAATTAAGTCTTGGGGTTTTAGAGATGGCTCAGCAGTTGAGTACCTGCTACTTGATCATGATGACTCTCTCACACACACAAAATTGATTAAAAAATTTAAACATTCTAACACAATTCATAGAAAGATTTACACACCGAGGAATGACAGCAGGAAAATATTGCCTTTGTTTTCTGTAATTAAATCATAGTTCTGTGAAAGTAGGAAACTGTATAGTAAAAACCCTGCGGTTCATATAATGTAATAGTCTTAAATCTGAGCTGGGGTGTTCCAAGTAGCATTCATTAGCATTACGTGGCATGATGGCATACACAGTAGAGTGCACATGTTGAGTGTTAAGAGCCAAGATGGAGGGGCTGGGGAGATGGCTCAGTGGTTATGAGCACTCACTGCTGTTCCAAAGGTCCTGAGTTCAATTCCCAGCACCCACATGGCAACTCACAACTGCCTGATGCCCTCTTCTGGTGTGCAGATGTACATGCTGACAAAGTACCCAAATAAATAAATAAATCTTTAAAAAAAAAAAAAAAAAAAGAACCAAGATGGAGCTGAAGCAAAGATTCAGTGGTTAAGAGTGCATATTGCTCTTCCAGAGGACCCGAGTTCAGTTCCTAACACCCATGTCAGGTGGCTCACAACCACCTATATCTCCAGATTCAAAGGATCCTCTTCTGAGGGTTCCTACAGACACTCCCACACAGACACACACACATACACACAATTTTAAAACAAAAACAAAAAACCTTAAAAGGCAAAGAACCAAGACAGCCCGACAGCCCAGGAGAGTTCTGCCAGGAACATGTTGGATTCATTATGCATTTGATTTTGAATTAATTTTTGTTTGTACATTCAGAAACCTTTTCCTCTTGTCAGATTTTCATGGCCAGAGTTCAATTCCCAGCATCCAGGTGGCAGCCTACAACTGTCTTTAACTCCAATTCAAAGGGATCTGATGCCTCTTCTGGCTTCCCTGAGCACTGCATGCATGTGTTGCCCAGACATACATGCAGACAAAACACCCATAAACACAATAAAATGTTCAAAAATATTTTTTAATATTTTTAATACAAGACACAGGAGGATCCCTGGGGCTTGCTGACTAGATAGTTCTACCTAATTGTTGGCCTCAATGCTCAGTGAGCAGCCCTGTCTCAAAAAAATAAGATGGAGCGAGATAAGGGAAGACCCAATGCTGAACTCAAGCCTCCACATGCACACACTCTCACACACAAACACATATACACCACACGTACAAGAAGTTGCTATTGTAGTGCTCTAGAGCCTAGGCAGCCAGTGATTTCAAATTCAAAAGCATGAAGTGTCAATCGCTCTGTATCAATTGTTCTGAATTGCATACTTGAGGAATTTTTCTGTGCCATCTCAATCTTTACACAATGTACTACTATTTCTTTTTGATATCTGAGGCAGAAAGCAGTTTGCGTAAGGATACAACACTGCCAATATACAGGAGCCTTATGTTCTTATGGACTTGATTTTCTTATTTGTATTTTATTTTTAAATTGTGTGTGATGTATGTTATAATTATCCTTATTATTATTTGTGTGTGCATGCGCACCCACACATGCACACGCGCGTGCAACTCCATAGTGCACTTGTGGAGGTCAGAGGACAACTTGCAGGAGTCAGTTCTCTTCTTCCACCATGCGATTGAAGAGACTGAACCCAGGTTGTCAGGTTTGTAGCAAGTACCTTTGCCTAAAGAATCATCTCTCCCAACCCAACTTTATTTTTTATTTTTTTTATTTTCGTTTTTTCAAGACAGGGTTTCTCAGTGTAGCATTGGTGCCTGTCCTGGATCTCGCGCTGTAGACCAGAATGGCCTTGAACTCACAGAGATCCTCCTGGCTCTGCCTCCTGAGTGCTGGGATTAAAGGTGTGCACCACCACTGCCTGGCCCAACCTAATTTTTTCTGACAAGGTCTGTCACTGAACCTGGAGCTCTGTGAGTGAGCTGTAGGATCCTGTCTCCCCCTGCTGGTATTACAGATGCATGCCACTGCATCAGCTTTTTACATGGGTTGTGGGATGTAGTAGAATATTATTTTAAGGTGTGTTGCTTTTGTTTATGTTGCCTTTGTTTAACTCTGTGAAGCTGTGTTACTGTGCCTGTCTGAAACACCTGATGGTCTAATAAAGGACTGAATGGCCAATGGGGAGACAGGAGAAAGGATAGGCGGAGCTGGCAAGCACAGAGAATATATAGAAGGAGAAAAGAGATGGAGGGAAAGAGGGAGCTAGCAGCAAGAGAAGGAGAAGGACTCCAGGGGCCAGCCACTCAGCTACACAGCAAGCCACGGAGAAAGAGTAAGACTTACAGAAGTCAGAGAATGGGAAAAGCCCAGAGGCAAAAGGTAGATGGAATAACTTAAGAAAAGATGGCTAGAAATTAAGCCAGGCTAAGGCTGGGCATTCATAATTAAAAATAAGCCTCCGTGTGTGATTTATTTGGGAGCTGGGTGGTAGCCCCCCAAAGAGAAAAACGGACAACAGTGGGGATCTAAACTCCGGTCTTCATGCCTTTGAGGCAAGCACTTCACCAGCTAAGGATTGCCATTTCTAACTATAGCACTGTTTGAAAAGACACAATGTTACATTGGCTGGCAAAAATGGCTTGTGGGGGGGGTGGTTAAAGGTGCTTGCTGCCAAGCCAGACAACCTGAGTTTGATCCCCAGGACACACATTATGACAGGAGAGAACCATCTGCAGAAAACTGTCATTAACTTCCACACATGTGCCGTGACACACATACCCAATGGGCACAAAATTAATAGACAAATAAATGCAATAAAATTGTAAATGAAATAATGTTTCATAATGGTTCAATATTAAACATTTTTAAAACAATCTATGCAGTAATGAAATTGAGTTATATTTTTGTTGTTATTCAGGCTTTAGTAGAACGATAATGATATTTTTTTTACAATTGAAACAGCCAAGTATTTAGAGACATAACTTTTATTTTTCAGGTAAAACCCATCCATGCTTTGAAACAAAACTGTATCCTCCCAAAGGAATCATTGGCTAACTCAGTATCTAAGGTAAACTCTACCTTTTCCAAAGGCCATGGTGAAAGAAAAGAAAAAAGCAGACAAGAAAGGAGATAAGTCGGCTCGCTCTCCCTCCTCTAATTCTGACTACCCAGAGGCTTCCAAACAAAATGGCAATGTCAGTAAGCATGAAATACCCACCAGTGCCACCATCCCAACACTGGAAATGTCACTCAAGCAATCGGCACCCAAAAGAGACTCCACAAATATGTATCAGAGTGAAGATGAAACCCAGTATGAAGAGCCCATCCTGACCAAACTCATAGTAGAAAGGTAACTTCTTGTACGTTATTAAAGGACCAGCCTTAATAATATATTTCCTAGGGGCTCAGAGGAGAACGGCAAGAACTATTTTCAGGAAATGAATCTAAGCACACTGAGCTCTTTAGTCCATTTGCTTTAATTCTCCCTCAATCTCTAGCTTACAGTTATAAACCCAAACAATCACAATCCTCCCCCTCCAGCCAGATCACCAGGCCTGAATTCCTGCAAGGACATAAAGGTAGGTAAGAATTTTCCTCAGGCTTTCTTTTACAACCCAAAATAGGAGTGGTAAAAGAGGAGGTCAACTGAGTGCTAATGACCGGTTAGTATATGAAAAAGGGGATCTATGTGCTCAGTCTACATTCCTAGAAGTGGTTAGGCCAGAAGTTAGGGGTCTGTTAGTAAGGTTGTATAAGAAAGGAAGGTCTCACCCTAAATTGCACAAGAAATAAAGCTATCTACCTGACCTAGGAGACAGGTATTGTTTGGTTTGGCCTTGGATGCTTAAGTCTGTTCTTAGAGAGTACAGAGGTATCTCTGATAAGGTACTTTCATCCCTTTAGGGATGGTCCTGGCCAGATATTGCTAATAACAGTAATTACAGGGAGGCTTGAACTGGGGTTCTGGCTGTGCATAGCTGTCAGCACAGAAGGTTATCTAAATATTCCTTCAGTAGAGGGGAAATGGTGCCCAATAAATGATGGAAAAGCTACAATAGCACATGAGAAAATCATAGCAGGAAACGGCTGATAATCAAAAGCCAAATATCCCCAAGGCTCCTTGAGCCTCAGCTTGACCTCTGGAAGGCCCTTGACTTCTTCCAGGTATTAGCTTTGTCATAATCAGCTGAAATCCTACTTTATATATTTTTGCAGCTTGTAGCAGTAACTTTCCTAGGATATGACGGGGCCAGACTCTATAACCCAAATGTCACTTGAAAGTGTATTTTGATGGGAGCATGTGAATCCTCGTGCAGTTTTATTGTTATTTTGGGTTTTCGTTTGTTTGAGACAGGATTTCTCTGTGTAGCCCCAGGCATCCTGGAATTCACTCTGTAAACCAGAGTAGCCTTGAACCCAGAGATTCACCTGCTTGCCTCACGAGTGCAGGAATTAAAGGCAAGTGCCGCCACCACCAACGCCTGGCTCATGCAATTCCCTACCTCCTGCAATTATGGTCATGCAATTCCCTACCTCCAAGAACACTTTCGTGTGTGAGTGTGGAACTCACCGATTTGGTTGGGTGGGTCTGACTAGCTCAAGAAGATCCTCTTGTCTGTCTCCCCAGTGCTGGAGACCGCTGGAATTACAACGTGTACCACAATGCCTAGCTTTTCCTTTCTTATTCTTTTTTTTTTAAAGATTTATTTATTTATTACGTATACAACATTCTGCCTCCGAGTATGCCTGCAGGCCAGAAGAGGGCGCCAGATCTCATTATAGAGGGCTGTGAGCCACCATGTGGTTGCTGGGAATTGAACTCAGGACCTCTGGAAGAGCAGCTAGTGCTCTTAACCTCTGAGCCATCTCTCCAGCTCCTCTTTCTTTAATGTGGGTGTTCTATTTTTCTATTTTTTTTAATGTGGGTGTTCGGCTCTGAATCAGGTCTTCATACTTCCGTGGTATGCATTTGACTAACAGAAGTGTGCTGCTGCACCTGACTTTGAAGTGGGTGCTGGAGATCTGAACTCAGGTCCTCATGTTTTTATGGCAGGTGCTTTATCAACTGAGTCATTTTCCCAGCTTCCCTGACCGCAAAAAATTTTTGTTTTTTGAGTATTTTTTTTTTTTTTGAGATAGAGTTTCTCTGTGTAGTCCTGGCTGTCCTGGAACTCACTTTGTAGACCAGGCTGGCCTGGAACTCACAGAGATCCACCTGCCTCTGCCTCCAGAGTGCTGGGATTAAAGGCATGTGCCACCACACCTGGCTCTTAAAGTAGTTTTTGAAGATTTATTTATTTTTATGTGTATGAGTGTTTACCTGCAGATATGGCTGTGCACCACATGTGTGTCTGGTACCCACAGAAGCCAAAAGAGGGCATCAGATCCCCTCAAACTGGAGTTACAGGTGGTTGTGAGCTACCGTGTGGGTGGGTGGTAGGAATCAAACCCACGTTCTCTGCAAGAGCAACATGTTCTCTTAACCACTGAACCATCGCTCCAGCCCCTTGAGGATATTTTCATCATGGTAAAACATACATAAAATTTGCTATTTTGACCCTTCAAAAGGTGTAATTCAGGGACTAGTAAGATGGCCTGTGGTTAAACTGCTAGCCATGCAAACATAAGGCCCAAAGTTCAGCTACCCAGAAACTTAGGGAAATGCCAGGTGAGTGTGGTTGTCCACCAGTATGTAATTCCAGCTTTGGAAGATAGAGACAGGGAATCTCCAGAGCAAACTAGCTGGAAAGACTAGCCATATTGGCAAGCTCTGGGTTTGATTGAGAGACCCTGCCTCAGTGGGTGAGGTGGAAGAGCAGTCAAGGATGATTCCGGATCACTTGCATGTGCACACATAGACCATCCCTCCACACAAACACAGAGAGAGATTTGAAAAAATGGAAATAAATGAAATGTATAGTTCAGGATATTAAGTGCATTCACAGTGTTTTACAGCTATCATTGAGTTCTGTTTCCAGAATGTCCTGACCCTCCTTCCGGACAGAAACTCTGTGCCTATTAAACCCCACGTCCCACACCAGCAGGTGCATGCCCCTGATATCCTGTGTACTTTAACCCACCGTCACACCCACACCACTCACGAGTTTGAACTCTATTTCTTTGTAGCTATGAAGGGGAGAAAGTGCGGGGACTGTATGAGGGAGAAGGCTTCGCTGTCTTTCAAGGCGGAAACACCTACCATGTAAGTCATAATTACTGGAGCCAGGAGGGCTGAGGGAAAGGCGGACTGAAAGCCTTAGATTTGCAAGACCTGAGTGAATTCCACTGATTCCTCTAGACCATTAGAACTACTATGATTTTTATCCCGAACCCCAGCCACCTGCTTGAGGCGAAGTATGACTCAGTGTAACTGAAGTACTTATTTTAGGTTTCATTTTTTCCTGATTTTTAACTATTGACAAAGCATAGATATGTCACCAAGTAAACACAGTCATCCATAGGCTCATCACCAAAGCTGAATGCTTAAGTCCTCCACACGAAATGTTGTTGTGTTTGCACAGAACCTGCACATGCCACTGGTGCTGGAGAGGGGGCTCGGCAGTTAAGAATGTTTGTTGCTCTTGTAGAAGAGGGCTGGTCAGAATGGCAGCTCACAACTGCCTTTAACTACAGATCCGGGGGATATGATACCCTCTTCTGGCCTCTGTAAGCACTTCACACAAAAATAAATCTTAAAAAAAATAGACCTATGCACATCCTCCCATATACTTTGTTGTTGTTTGTTCTTGTGGTACTGAGCATGGAATCCAGGGCCTTGAGTGTGGTGTGCTATCCTGGTAATCTTGAGTATGCTATCCAAATGACCTGAGTATGCTACCCAAGTGACCTTGAGTGTTCTACCCAAGTGACCTTGAGTATTCTACCCAAGTGACCTTGAGTGTGCTATCCAAAAGACCTGAGTATGCTACCCAAGTGACCTTGAGTGTTCTACCCAAGTGACCTTGAGTGTTCTACCCAAGTGACCTTAAGTGTTCTACCCAAGTGACCTTGAGTGTGCTACCCAAGTGACCTTGAGTATTCTACCTAAGTAGCCTTGAGTATTCTACCTAAGTAGCCTTGAGTATTCTGTCCAAGTGCCCTGCCACCAATCTGCACCCCACTGCCCTCACATATTCATTGTTCATATCTGTACAATTCACAATACTGAATATAATGCAAATGCTATGCAAATCATTGTTACCTTTTAAGGAGAGATGATCTTTAAAAAAATACATGTCCAGTGCAGTTTGCAGTTGTTGTAGCCCTGACTGGCACAGCCCTATCTGATGGGGACGGCAGAAGTCACAAGGCCAGCACAGCTGCTTGACAGAGATCCAGCAAAGCTGAGCCACATGATGGCTGCCATGCCACCTTTGGCTTTCATCTCCACCTTTTATATACTTGAGGGACTTTTAATATTTGTACAATTTGGGGATATTGGATTGATGGGAAATTTCATATGAATCATTTACACCTTCTCCCAGGAATACTGCTTCTAAGCTTCCTCAGGACAGTCCTGAACATACTATTCCTCCTACTTTTAGGGAGTTATCCTTATCTACCTGAAGGCCTTCCTTACTCCTTGAAGATTGTGACACACATAAAGAAGCCAGAGGTCTCTTTATGAGGCTGTGAGACATTCTTAAAACACCTGTCCCTGTACTTACACAGGAACAAGATATTCAAAACAAAGTAAACTCAAAAAGGTCAACAAGATTCCGTAGGCTAGAGGACTTGGCCACAGATCAGATTGCAAGCCTCTTTCCACTATTCACTCAGGCAATTACATGGCCTATACAGCAACTAAGTTAGACTAGCTGAAGTTACCTCAGCCCTACACAGAGACTTATATTGATGAGCAAAGTATGGAATGGAAAAGATGATAAAAGAATGAGGTGTCAGGACCTCCCTTTCTTAGAAAAGTTAGCACATGCAGAGTCACTGTAATGTCATATGACCAAGGAACAACAGAATGCCAGGATTAGACATATAGACAAATTCTATAAAGATATAAAATATAAACATTGCATTATGTCAGAATTTGAATAATAACTGCAGCAGCCTTGGCCTGAGGATTTTTCTTGGGCACTCTGACCATTAAGAGTTAATAATACACTGGGACATGGCAATATGCCCGGGATAGCTTGAAGATTTTGTTTTGGTCTAATGTCCTTGTAGCCACAAAAGCTACTGGTCTGAGAACAGGCTGTCATATGCCTCTAGATTCTTAAAAATTGGGTTATGGGGTTAATGAGTAAAAATGATAACTCTGTTTATCAATGATACCAAAACTTGAGGGAAAATGATTGGAAATGATAACTCTGTTCCATCATAATTTATTAATGATGACTAAAAGATGCGCAAGAAGAAGTGAAACACGTGTCCAAAACAAAAATGATATGATCTATGTTTTGGAACAACATGAATGTATCCCTGCTTACTAAATTCTGTATAAATAAAGACGCATTCTAGCTACTGGTCAGTCAGGCTGCAAGATTCTACCACCGCTATGGCCTGCTCACTTCCATCCATCATTA
>CABHPH010137970.1:16717-45062 GCA_902168325.1 Peromyscus nudipes | reverse complement strand
GTGTGTGTGTGTGTGTGTGTGTGTGCACATGTACATGAGTGCAGTGAGTGCAGATACCCACACAATCCAGGAGAGGGAGTCAGATCCCACCAGCACATGAATTATATATTGGTTATGAGCCGTTAGATGTGGGGGCTGGGACATGAACTTGGGTCCTCTGCAAGAGCTGGAAGCACTTTACGTGCTTCTAACCATTGAGCCATCTGTCCATCTGCTGCATATACATTTTATATAGAGAATGTGGAAGAACAAGATCCTTTTCTTAGGATTCTGCAAGATTCAGATTGTGGAGCTTTCCAACCCTTCTATCATCCCTGTGCCAAACAAATCTCTACCGTTTCCTACTTAGATACTACATTTTGCCCATGATCTGATACTGTGGGAGACACTGTCCGCTACTGCTCACAACATGCCCTGGTTAGTGGGCTCACAGATGTCGTTCATTACCCTAAGAAGCTTTGCTGTTTCTCAGAAGTTGCTAAAGTGCGGCCAATTGTCTTTAGCCATCAGGGAACTTAGAGCACATGTCACACACACTCAACAATTATATCTAAGAGTATTTGCTGTATGTTTTGGTATAACAATTGTAAGCTATATTTTAATGTTTTTTTATTATATGGGTATGAGTATGTGTATATGTGTGTATGTAAGTGTGCCATGTCCATGCCTTTTGCCCACTGAGAACAAAAGAAAGCATCAGATCACCAGGAACTGGTCCTACATACTAAGCTGCTGTATGGGTGCTGGGAACTGACCTGGAGTCTTCTGCAAAAGGAGAAAGTCCAAGTGCCCTTAACTGCCCTGCCCTCTCTCCAACCTCAGCTGATTTCAATATACATGTCTGTGCTACTTCACTCTTTGTCTCTGCGTACTTATTTATTTCCTTATTCACTCATTATTTATTGTTTGTGTGTTTGTATATGTATGTTTTTATATGACTTTGCTTGCATGGATGGAAGTGAGAGGCGTCCTCTCCTTGCACTCTGTGGGAATCGAATGCAGATTGTCAAGTTTGGTGGCAGCCATATTTCCTTGCTGAACCAGATTGCAAGGACCAGTGGTCCCTTTTTGTTACTTTCCCCCCCTATTTCACAATATTGATGTTTCAGTTGTGCTATGTTCTTCTTTTAAAAAATAAAGGGATAATATAATGGATTAAAGCTAGAGATAAAAGATGGACAAGGAGGAGGGAGAGAAAAGCAATAAGACCAGAAAACAAGCTGAACAATTGTATAATTAATTTAGACTACATAAATGGTTTACATATCACTAATACTTTCTTAATAAATCAAATCTTAGAGGACATTCTCATTGTACATTTTTGCTTAACTGTTTGTGAACATACTCTAATATGACTTTCTGATAGGCAGATATTATTTGTCCTTTATCACAGATTCTTTTAAATCTGAGCATCATCTTGCCCAGAATGCAACAGAAGCTTGGTAGAGGCTCTAATTAGAACGCTGTGTGGCACTCAGCTTTCATGATGCTATGAAATATTTTGTTATTTAATATTGATTCTTTTGATTATTTTTTTTTACCAGGAAAACAATAATAAGCTGAAAAATAAACAGTCTTTCAGTGCTTACAGTGGGGGGTGGGCAGAAGGTGGGGGTAAGGGGTGGGGGTGGGAGATGGTTAGGTTGATGATTTTTCTTCTGCATGAAAAGGACACAGCTCTTTCAAATTCAGCAGCTGAGTGGATCCATATGCCTTCCAGGCAGAATGTAGCCAGGGTAATGCTACAGATAATGTAATTAATTAACCCGTTTGTAGTCTCAGGATTTCAAACTTCTAGGTAATGGCATTTGTATAGTAATTTTCCTTGGTTCTATATAAGATCTTTAGTAGAATCACAAAATAAGATTTGCATTTAAATGTAAATGGTGGAAGTAAGGCAATGAAAGTTATTAAAATGAACACTTGATGAATTTGGATAAAAGTAGCTTTAGTACAACAGTGTATCTTGCAGGATCATTTGTATTCAGGAAATCGTCGAGTAATACCCATGGTTGGTTTTATCTTTGCTTTGTAACTTCTGCTCTGGTTTGGTTTGATAATCAGAATTCCTTTTGAGATGAATAATGATTGCAAATCGTCAAAGCAAAACTGCCTCATTGTTTTATAAAATCCAATTCACTCAAAATGATCTTATTGTTCTAGACTGCACTCAAAGTAAATCTATAACAAGGTATGGATGAATAGAAAACCCAAGCACATGAGTGATGTGTTGAAATGAAGGTCAATAAGTCATCCAGTCATCTCAGCAGCGTCTTCCTACAGGCCAGAGTGGCATGCCAAAGCACAAAGGAAATTGCATTGCTAAGGAGGGGTGAGAAAACATTCCAAAGAACATCCATGTAACTTGCTAAATTCTACGTATCTCTAAGATAGTCTTAAATTCCCAGTTCTATTCAGTGTATGCCACTGGAAAACATTACACAATAAAACTCCCATATTTGGAAAACACCGTTTTTATATGTTTGGTATTTGTTTTCCTTTACTATCTCTCTTCTTCCTCTTTATTCTTCCTCTCTGTGTCCTGATATTTGTTCATATAGCTAGAGTTTAAAAGAACATGTAACTAAATAATACTTTTGCTGTTACACTAAATTCTAAGCATTCTGAAAAATTTCCTTTTTCTTTACCCTCTACCCCATTTTCCCCCCTATAAATGTGAAATCAATGGAACTATGTTTAGCATTCATTATTATTCATGACATTAATGGTAGCTTTTTAATTTGAGCCTTTAAGCAGCCATGTTACAAGAAAGATCTGCAATATAATCTTGCCCAAATGTAGTTTCAATGCCAATAAAAACGAATGAATAGACTGAGGACTGTAGTAAATAAAACCCTATTATTTTACTTCTGGGACCGTGGTTCTTGCTCAATCTGAGGTCTTTGGCTGCAAACAAAGTGGTTGCTCCGGTTCATGTTAGGAAGATAATCTATAGCAAAAACAGTCACTTCAGTGAAACAGGGGGAGGAGAAGCTACCCAGTGGGAGTGACTCAGGAACCACTGAACATCACAGCAGAGAAAGGATATGCCATTCAAGAGACTCAAAAGGTGTCCCATTCCAACGAAGTTCCAGATAAAAACATCTGGACCTACTTTCAATAAAGAGGAATTTTTCTAGCCATAGTTAAATAATGTTTGCACTTCTTATTGGCTGGAAAGGCACAACATAAAGGTATCTAGAATTACAGGCTTTAGGGTCTTTAAAAAATCATCCCAAGTAGGGACCTGTGAGATAATTGCCTGCATGAGAGCTAGCATTTATCATTTGACCAGACCACAGATCCTGTGAATTTAGGGTCTATGAAAGGCAGAAGTACACTGCTTATGAATAATAATTAAAAAATATTCACAGCTCTTTCCCCCAAGTCAGTCCACTTGACTTGGCCTATGCCATTCATGCCTGTAATCACATCTACCTGCCTTCGTTAGTCTGTCTTTTCTCTACAAATATGTGTGTGCATTTTAAATATTCATCTCTTTGCTTTTTTTCTCCATTTTATGCATCCTTATGCACCACTGTGTGAGAGTTGAAACTCAGGAAGCAGTTAGTTTGAACGGGAGGTCCTTGGTCACACTCTCCCCAAGGTATCTAGTAGCAAGCCTGAAGCCCAGGAGACTAACCCTAAACAAAAATGTGCTATAGAAGTCAACCTATGAAACAGAAGGAGCGACAGGGTAGAAAATCCAGTCTTACTCTAGGTGTATGGTAATTTTGTTGAAACCCCAGGGCCAGGAGGAGATAGGTGTGTGAGTGGGAATGGCTGGCTGGGAAGTGAAAGTTCGCATAGCTTATCATCACAGGCAAAGAAAACCAACACTGGCTGAGCACTGGTACACTAAGTGTCTTTACTGATTCAAGTGAGAAGGAATTGGAAAGACAGATTATCTGTCCCTTCAAATATATGTAAACTTAAAAATACGAGAGAGGAATGTGCTAAGTGGTTGACAGTGCATTAGTCCACTTTGCTGCCTCAATGATGAAACACCCGAAAGAGAAACTAAAGGAATAGTTTCAGAGGAAGTCTATAGCTTACAGCTCTCTTAATTGTAGGCTCACACTGATGCAAACACTCACGGTAGCATGGGAATGTGGGAGGGGCTACTCCCTCATGATGAACAGGAAGCAGAAAGGAAGGAAGAGAATGATGACCATACACAGCCTTGAAAAGTATGTACCCCAGTGACCAACCTCTTCCTTCCAGCTGTTCCCAAGCTGTTAACCTTCCTACCACTTCCCAAAAGAGCATCCCCAGAAAGGGACGAAGCATTCACCATATAAGCCTGTAAAAGATAGTTCATATTCAAATCATAATATACACAAAATCCAAGTTGTTCTGCATTACAGAACCCTGAATGTGGTCTGAACACCTACTCAGTTTACCAAGTCTAACCTACTAGCAAGGTATTATCAATGAGGTAGACTTCAATGACATTTTTGAAAACTTGTGATTCAAGAACATTATCATTTCCCATTGACTTCATTGCTACCCTCTGAAAGGGAAAATAGTACATATCATGTTTGGATACTAGATAGAAAGCAAAGAACAATCAGCCTGCAACCCACAGAACCAGAGGGACTATATAGCAGCGGGGACACTAGGATGACTGTGGCTTGTCATAAGTTTTGGTTTTACTCAATTACTGGGCAAGCTTCAATGAAACATTTCACTATCACTATTAGGATAAGAATTTATACTGTATCAAGCTGATAATAGAAAAATAAATAAAGGAAGAAAGAAAGAAAAAGAAAGAAAGAAAGAAAGAAAGAAAGAAAAAGAAAGAAAGAAAGAAAGAAAGAAAGAAAGAAAGAAAGAAAGAAAGAAAGAGAAAGAAAGGGAAAAGAGATAGGGTGTCTAGAAAGTTTCACTCATATTCTCTACTTGCAATTCCAATAGCTTTTTGTTTTGCCTATTATGTGCATGTGTGTATGCGTAGCAAGACTCCCATACATGTTCTCAGTATGAATGTGTATTTAGCTAGACTCATATATATATATTTGTAAGCACATATGTAAGTATGTATATAATCAGCTAATTCACGCTTCAGAAAACTTACTCCTCACTTATTAAACTGTATCTGCCAAAGAATCTTATTATACTTTTCAGAATTAAAGTAGCAAAAATGGAGGGTCATTATTTTTTATATTTTTATTTTATAATTAATTTAATTTTACATATCAGCCATGGATTCCCCTGTCCTCCCTCCTCCCACCCCCCATTCCTACCTCCTTCAAGGCAAGGTCTCCCCTGGGGATTCAGCTCAACCTGGTAGATTCAGTTGAGGCAGGTCCAGTCCCCTCCTCCCTACACCAAGGCTGAACAAAATGCTTCAGCATAGGCCCTAGGTTCCAAAAAGCCAGCTCATGCACTAAGGATAGGTCTTGGTTCCACTGCCTGGGGGCCTCCTAAATAGTTCAAGCTAATCAACTGCCTCACTTATCCAGAGGGCCTGATACAGTTCCATGGGGGTTTCTCAGCAATTGGTTCACAGTTCATGTGTTCCACTAGTTTGGCTATTTGTCCCTGTGCTTTTTCCAATCATGTTCTCAATATCTCTTGCTCATATAATCCCTCCTCTCTCTCGCTGGTTGGACTCCTGGAGCTCCACCTGGGGCTTGGCCATGGATCTCTGCATCTGCTTCCATCAATCATTGGATGAGAGTTCTATCATGACAGTTAGGGTGTTCAGCCATCCAATCACCAGAGCAGGTCAGCTTGGGCTTTCCTCGACCATTGACTGTAGTCTATTGTGGAGGTATCTTTGTGGATTTCTAGGGACCTCTCTAGCACTCTGCTTCTTCCTATTCTCATGGAGTCTTCATTTATCGTGGTATCTCTTTCTTTGTTCTCCCACTCTGTTCCTGATCCAGCTGGGACCTCCCGCTCCCCTAAGCTCTCTTTCCCCCACCCTTGCCCTCCATTACCCCCCCACTCCCAGTTTGCTCATGTAGATCTCATCCATTTCTCTGTTATTGGGCAATCCCTGTGTCTTTCTTAGGGTCCTCTTTACTAGGTAGCCTCCCTGGAGTTATGAGCTGCAGTCTGATTATCCTTTACTTTACATCTAGTATCCACTTATGAGTGAGTACATACTATGTTTGTCTTTCTGAGTCTGGGTTACCTCACTTAGGATGATTTTTTCTAGTTCTATCCATTTGCCTGCAAACCTCATGATGTCATTGTTTGTCTCTGCTGAGTAGTACTCCATTGTGTATATGTACCACATTTTATTTATCCATTCTTCAGTTGAAGGGCATCTAGGTTGTTTCCAGGTTCTGGCTATTACAAATAATGCTGCTATGAACATTGTTGAGCATGTGTCCTTGTGGTATGATTGAGCATTCCTTGAGTATATGCCCAAGAGTGGTATAGCTGGGTCTTGAGGGAGATTGATTTCCAATTTTCTAAGAAAGCACCATACTGGTTTCCAAAGTGGCTGTACAAGTTTGCATTCCCACCAACAGTGGAGGAGTGTTCCCCTTGCTCCACATCCTCTCTAACATAAGCTGTCTTCAGTGTTTTTGATCTTAGCCATTCTGATGGTGTAAGATAGTATCTCAGAGTTGTTTTGATTTGCATTTCCCTGATGATTGAGGATGTTGACAATTCCTTAAATGTCTTTCAGCCATATGAGCTTCTTGTGTTGAGAATTCTCTGTTTAGCTCTATAGCCCATTTTTTAATTGGACTGTTGGTTATTTTGATGTCTAATTTCTTGTGTTCTTTATATATTCTGGATATCAGTCCTCTGTCAGATATGGGGTTGGTGAAGATCTTTTCCCATTCTGTAGTCTGTCGCTTTGTCTCGTTGACCATGTCCTTTGCCCTACAAAATCTTCTCAGTTTCAGGAGGTACCATTTATTAATTGTTGCCCTCAGTGTCTGTGCTAGTGGTGTTATATTTAGGAAGTGATCTCCGGTGCCAATGCGTTCAAGACTACTTCCTACTTTCTCTTCTGTCAGGTTCAGAGTAACTGGATTTATGTTGAGGTCTTTGATCCACTTGGACTTAAGTTTTGTGCATGGTGACAGATATGGATCTATTTGCAGTTTTCTACATGTTGACATCCACTTATGCCAGCACCATTTGTTGAAGATGCTTTCTTTTTTCCATTGTACAGTTTTGACTTCTTTGTTGAAAATCATATGTTCATAGGTGTGTGGATTAATGTCAGGGTCTTCAGTTCGGTTTCATTGGTCCACATGTTGGTTTTTATGCCAGTACCAAGCTGTTTTTATTACTGTAGCTCTGTAGTAGAGCTTGAAGTCAGGATCGTGATGCCTCCAGAGGTTGTTTTATTGTACAGGATTCTTTTGGCTATCCTGGGTTTTTTGTTTTTCCATATGAAGTTGAGTATTGTTCTTTCTAGGTCTGTGAAGAATTGTGTTGAAGTCATCCTTCATTAATGCTGATGATATTACACTAGATCAATTATACAGCTAACAATAATTATTATCACTGTCTTACAGTTGAAGGATTCAGAATCCAGCAATATAATTAACTTACCAAGGTCATGTGTAAATTTGTAACAAGTCAGGCTTTCTTTTTTAAAGATTTTTTTTAAAAATTAGATTTATTCATCTTATTTTATGTATTAATGTTTTACCTGTGTGTGTGTGTGTGTGTGTGTGTGTGTGTGTATGTATGTGTGTGTGTACCATGTCATAAGAGGGCATCATAAACCCTGGAACTGGAGTTATGAATGATAATGAGCCACCATGTGATGGCTAGGAATCAAGCCTGAGTCTTCTTCAAGAGAAAAAAAGTGTTCTAAACTGCTGAACCATCTCACCAGCCTCTGAAGATTTCATTTTTAATTTCAAGATGTGTATGTGAGTATGTGCACACAACCCAGTTTCTGGAATTGGCTAGAGGATCCCCTCGAGCTGGGGTTTCAGGTGGTTGTGAACCTCTTGACATGGGCACTGGGAACTGAATTTGGGTCCTCTGTGTGAGCAATAACCCCACAAGTCATGCTTTAACTGCAAGTGTGCGAGGCTTGAACTGTGGAATGTTTTACCTCCTGAAAGCAAATTAAGGAAAGCAATGACATTAGTAGCAGAATGAGTCGTGCAAATGGCCAAGAAGGAGGAGCCATTTAACAGAAAGAGAACTTCATGCCTACACAGACAGTCCCCACAATCCTTCTTGCTTGGGTCGCTGATCCTTGAGCTTCGTCTGTGCAATATAAAACAATTTAATCATGTAACATCTTCTGATAATTTCAAAATTTCCACATGAATGTTTCTGTCACTTCACTTAGCAAATGACTTCGGTTGTTTTACCCAGCATTTGCTTGATACAAGGTATGCTTTAAGCAGAGAGACTTACATATACCCCCAGTCCACAAATAATATATGCTTTGGGATTGTATCCACATATTTCATTTTCCTTTATTAATAGTTTCCTGTTGGTTCAATAAAAGAAAATTCATGCACAGAGTGTAAACATTACTAACATAAATTTGGTATGTCACCAAAAACTTCTGTGGAAACTCAAAGATAGATAAGAAATAACAAGGTTTATGGATTCATTAGCATTTGAATGATGAAGCATGTTTGTGTGTTTCCCCTTTGATCAATACTGCCCTGCAGGAAGAGTATTGTATTAATTGTCTTTCCTAAGCCTTCTATTGTGAACATCTGGTGGCCGAACTGCCCTGTAGCAGGACATTCCACTGCACCAGTGTTATAGGCTTTCATGTTTCCATTTTATTACCAGTAAACACATATATTATCAGGGAACATATAGAAAAGCATGTTCAAGAGATCTTCTCTATTATATCTACTTGTCTTGAGTGGACTAGAAGGCACACAAATTTGGTGTATCGTTAAGTTCTATGTAGTTCTAAATAGTTTAGCTTGAGTAATTTTATCATATGCTTTGTATAATATACATCTGCAAGCTATTTTATTTCAGTAAATGGAGTTCTGTTGCACTGTGAGCACTTCCTTTTTGTATATGTCTTTCATTTTTATAATTATTGAAGCTTTTCATATGCATAATGCATATGCAAACTTTGCATATATACAAAGCTAAGAGAACATCTTACTCCAGTAAAATCAAGTGAATTACAATAGAGATTCCATTAGCGTCAGAGACATGATGTAAAGCAAAGCCTTTCTTATTTTTCAGTTGTTATGTTCAGGAAATTATTCAATATACATATACCTTAGTCTCCTCATCTGTGAAATAGGGACCTTTGTTACATACTTCACAGGATCATGAAGATACCTGAGTTACATAAATGTTAAAAGACCCTGACTCATTGGATGAAATATTTTCATTCTCCCATTTTTCCATTTTTCAAATATCCCTACATAGAAATTGTTCTGAATAAATTTGTATATAAGTAGTAATAACTGAAAATGAGATTTGGGACAACTGATTATTTTTAAATAAATACATAATATAAAGCTGTTATAGGGGATGCAGAAATTAACCTACTTTCAGCTTGTATTTAAATGATTTGCCAACGTGCTGACCCACAGACATACAGGGTAATGTTGCAAAAACAAGCAAGTGGGTGGCATAGACCAACCATGTGAAGTATTAAGTAAGTCCTGGGTAAAATATAACCTGCATAGTCTATGCATGGATAATTAAGGACTTCTCATATTTAGTTTCTGTGCTTATGACTGGGTGGTATATTTCTGAGAGAGAAGGAATCCAGGAATTAATGGAGGGCAAATTCAAAAGTGCCCTGAAACTTATCTTGCTATAGAGAGTGATGCTAGCGTCTACCCAGTTTCTGCTTGTTAATTTCTATGGTTGCTGCTACTGGGGAAATTGTCTCCATTTGCATTGTCTTTCAGTGACCTACCTGGAGGCACACACCTGCAGACACTTTGTGCTCACAGAAGTATCACTAGGGACACAGACCCACATCCATTCAGTGTGACCAACTATGTTAAAATAACATCGTGGGCGAATATTTCAAACCTTAACATTTCAAATGTTGCTTTTCGTACGACTCTCCTCCCTCCTATTGCTCATGAGTAATATCTATCACTAACAATGTGACTTCTCGGTCTGTCCTTTGCCCTGCGTTTTTTTTATTGCTATGTTTTAATTGTAGATGTTATATAACTACATTCAGCATGCTTATAGAAAGAGGAGGAAAGTCCCCAGAGAAAAAATGATTATATTTCTTCTGAAAATGACAAGTGAATAAAAGAAAATAGTAAAAAGATTGGAAGTGTGAATACGTACGAATTGTTTTCAAAGTATGCATGCATGTACGATTAGTTATTAAAAGTAATACGTCAGTCATAAAGGAGTTAGCATTTGCATATTATTTCATTTAGAAATATTTTTATTTTAAATGTAGGTATATATTGATATGTGAAGGAAAGTGTATTTTTCACATGTGACTTACAAGTTTCATAGTTATAAATGTGCATGAATTGTTTTTTTAGAGATATAAATTTCTTTTCGAGGATCACTTCTTTAAGGAGTGTTGTGTGTCAAAATGTTTCCTTTCTTGAACCAGCCTTTCATTTGATTTCTTTTTATTTATCTGTACGTGTACACTTAATAATGTAAAAACGGATTAAACTTCTATGGGATTACAAAAGCAAAAAGTATCACTTGCCTCCAAACTGTCAAGATTCCCTTAGTAACTAAATTAATAAACGTTATGCTTGGCTCTGATTTGCTAGTTGTGGGGCTCTGATTTGCTGGTTGTGGGGCTCTGATTTGCTGGTTGTGGGGCTCTGATTTGCTGGTTGTGGGGCTCTGATTTGCTGGTTGTGGGGCTCTGATTTGCTGTTTGCCAGTTGTCTTATTTTCACAAGACTATGGTGACTCTGCTTTTGCACACGTTGTTTCCTCTCAGCTGGACAGTAAGCTTCATGAGCATCTAAGTTGTTCTTTTACTTTCTAGGTATACTTTGCCCAATGTTACACTTTTGATGAGTATGGACTTATTAAACATTTGGATGAAAACACTACTTGAATTATTGTGCAAAAGGAAAGACACTCTATACAGCTAAAATATGTAAAGAAAAAATGTAAGGGATACTATAATATACTCTTAAGAAATAATTGTTGGTCGTTATGGACAGGAGAGATACAGATGCAGTGCTCAGGAATGAAGTTCTCCAAATAATAAAATTAAGAAGGTGAAAATAAATAAATTGTCTATACTGTGGAATTACAGTCATATTGGCCGTATTCGTCAAATTTCACTTGTTAAAAAATATTTGAGAAAGAAATCAGAACTAAACAGGTCTCCAGGAAAAGACTGCCAATCAGCCCTCCACCATAACGTGAGACTCGCTTAGCAGACTCTCTTTCTCTTACTGAGCTAATGTGAGTTCTGAAAATCTAAACCAAAGACCCATCAACTATTGATAAGGTGTATCCCAAAGGAGAGAACCTGGGAAGGAAATGGCCTTGTATTGGCATACTGCAGAATTAGAAGGGGTGAGAATAAATCTTTCCTAAAACAGTCTCAGGAAAAAGCCTTGCTCAAACCTGAAAGTATTAAAAGCCTAATTACTAAGGCCTTAATTTGCAAGCCTTCTTCCTTTCCTCTCCACTACCCTCCCTGCCCACTTCCTCTAACCCTTTCTATATTCCTGTAAAAGAGAAAATCAGAAGGCGGGGGACGGTGAACTCAGCCACAAAATAAGTCAAGGGAGAAATGAAGTGCTAATTAAGAAAGCCAGGGTGTTATGCAAATGGCTGGTACACGAAGGAAGGCAGCCTAATGAAGGTGCCCGGAGTGGAAGGGGCGTCTTCGTGCACAGACAGCTGGCTCCCAGGAAGGTCAGGAGCAGGCGGGCGAAGGAGCGTAATCCTTCAGATTGGCAGCTCTGCCCCCTGGTCACCGTTTGATTATCTCCCAAATTGCTGTATTTCACAGAGATAATGATTTTTTATGGTCACAGATTTGAAGACAACTGCTGTATCCTGAGGGTTGTCGTTCTGCACAGAGACGAACTGCTTCCTTGAGAAGACGTGGAGGGGGGAGAGGGAGACATCTCTGCTTTTTCCTTCCCTTCTTGACTTCCTCCCCGGAATGTTTTATTACCAGCGTGATAGTACTGAGTGTTGTGACGGGAACCACCCCAGTTCTAATTAATCCCCGCCCTTCTAGTCTTTAGCCAGCTCTCCTATCTGGTCTTCCAAGCATTCCAGAACGTTCTCACAGGCCTAAGGCTGTTTCTCTTTGTAAGACTTAAATTAGCCTATGTTTGGAGCAGGGGAAGGTTCCTCCTGGCTGTTCTCAGGAACTAATGCAAGAATGTGTTCACACACTGCCTTACTTGTGGCATTCTCCAGCTCTGAGACCCCCAAGGTGGTGCAGACTGGAATCCTGCCCTTTACTTTTGACTTTACTTGGTGTTGTCTAGGGTGGAGGCTCACAGTCAAACTCAGTGTCTCCCCCACTCTGCCTCTCTCTCTCCTCATGCTGACTTCAGGGTGGAAGAGTCTAGCTACAGCTCTCAAGTTGCTTTCTCATTTAATTCCAGTGTCAATACAAACAGGAACAAAAGAGAAAAAAATCACCATGTGCTTCCTTTCCTTGAAGATTAGTTTATTTAACCTAAGTTGTATGATGGCTCCTGGGTGAGTCTGGGGTTTCAGTAACATTTACTCTCTTAAGAAGGTGGCAGCGGAAGCTCTGGGGGAAAGCGAAGGTTTTCAGTGAGACAGAGAAGAGCAGGGTAGCAACTGGGTCCCAACAGACGCAAGGATGCTCTCTGACCATTGACTCTCCGACTCCTGTACTGCAACAGGAAAACCATCCCTGTTTCAATGCGGCCATCGTTATTTCAACGTTGCTTCTATTTTAATATTTATGAAGAAAAGGCTTCCCAGGGGTTCCTTTTCAAATCATATTTGCCTTAACTGTTGTAAACAGTGTTGGAAGTCTCATTGGATCCAGCTCTTTCTAGTGCTTATTCAAAAACTGTACAGTCTGTCTATCCTTTTCCCACCCAATACTAATTTCCCCAGACTTTTCATTTTTCCTATTGTACTTAGTTAATATGTATTTTATCATGTATCAGTTATTGTACATGGAGGCTTTTGTGTTTATTCACATAGCCACCGGGATTTTAAAAAGGGAAGGCTGATTTTTAAATATTAAAAATATTTTATTTCATGTGTGGTGTTTTGCTGGCATGTCTGTGCACACACAGGTGTGCCTGATGCTGGCAGAGAGGGCATCGGGTTCCCTGGAATGAGAGTTGCCAGTGGTTATGAGCCACCGTTTGAAAGTGGGGACCTGAAGCCTCTGCAAGCAAATGCTCTTAACTACTGAGCCATCTTTCTAGAGCCCACAAAGAAAAGATTCTAATTATTAGTTACTTTTCCCTAACAGAGTAAAACTGAGTATTTCTGCTTGCACTCTCAACAATTCCTGGATACCTTCTTTTACCCTGAGGAGCTCGTCTCTACTCCCAGGCAAATGTCCAAGGACAGCTAAGTCCTTACTCTCACTACAGAGATGATATATTCTCTAGCATTTGAGATATATCCATACTGTGATATACACTTTTCTAAAAAGACTTTAAAATATGTTTTCCTTTCAACTCACTCAAACCACATATTACTTTAGGAGTAAAGAAATACCTGTATGTGATGGGATGGGAAGTGAAGATGACCGTCATGTGTGTGTCAAGAGAAGCAGTGTTCCAGTCAGAAAAAAAGAAAAATTCAAAAGTTAGGAGGAGAGCTCATGAATGGCTGGAGAAATCTCCAGGAGAACTATGTATGTGGACCAGAATCAGCAAGAAGAGAAGGGTGGTGATGAGGTCTGAATGTAAAGTGGGTCAACTCATGTAAGCTTTCAGAGACTAAGGATCACCCTGGATTCTAGTTCAGGGAAAGGAAGCACTTGAACAATGTCCTGCAGTTGGCCACTAAGAATTTCCATTGTTACAATTATAAAAAGCAATGAGAGACTGAAAGTTACCTACAGGGTTAAGAACACCTTTCACTCTTGCAGAAAACCGGGGTGCAGTGGTACACAGCTGTATATGCAGACAACACACATAGATACTCTTTTTTTTTTAAGGAAGACACTGATGTAGGCATCCTTGAGAGTAGGTCTTTGTGTACAGAGGGTGCTTCCAGAAGCAAATACTGATTAAAAAAAGAATTTCATTATTTTCCAATTTATAATTCTATATTAATTAGGTTGAATGCTTTCACATTTTCATTCTCTCTAAATTCAAGGTATTTCCTTAGCTGATAATTCCCCACACAGAGACTATTCCCTGAACGTTATTACTAAGAGTAACTCTATAATAATGACTAATTGCAAAGCAGAAACTAGCATTTATGAAGCATATGCTAAGTGCCAAGGTAAGCACCATTTTTTCCAATCGTTGCTAAACCCAGGGAAGAGAAGCATTATTCCCATTGAGCCTACAAAATTTCAATCTCCCAATAGGAATGACATATTTATTTTGTTCGCTACCATTTACCTCTCCTTCTAGTACACAAACTACTCCAGAGAAGAAGCCTGGTTGCATTTTATGTGTCATATAAATAAAAAAGTTGCATCACAGGCCTTTTAAATAATAGAACTCCACAGCTCATAAATGTGTGGCTGAGATTTGATCCCGATCTGTCTTATTAGAAGGCTATATCATTGCCCCTAGTTATATTAATTATCTGTAAAAAATAAAAGTATTCCGAGCACCTAAAATATGTGCATGCTACTACTTCCTGCACTGTGTTCTTATCTTTGATTGTGTTATGGTCTACTCGAATAGAGTTCCAAATGATATGTTGATTTTATGTAACTTCCTTCTTGTTTTGGAAGCTAAATATGATCAACATAGTATGCAATTTACATCTACAGACATGACCTCCTCTAAAGCTCCCTGTTTTATATGGAGCTTCTACTTGCATGTTCAGTAAGCCTCTCAAAGTGAACAAATCCAACGGAGTACTCTACTCCAACCAGGTTCTTCCCACTTGCTCTTGATTTTGAATCCCAACTTCAGTATAGAATACAAATATTTATTCATGTGCTCAGGTTAAAATCTGAGCAATCAGACTGGGGAGATGCTGAGTATATAAGAATACTTGATGTGCAAACATGAGGACCCGAGTTCAAATCCCCAAGACTCACCTAAAAGTTGGGAGTGGCCACATATATGCCGGCAACTCCTGCACTATGGGGAAAAGTGTCATGAGGATCCACGGTTGTCCAGGCTTGCTGGCTGCTAGCCAAGCTCCATATTCAGTGAGATCATATCTCAAGGGAATAAAGTTGAAAACGATAGAGGAGGACATCTGATGACCACATTCGATGGCCTCTTCTGGCCTTTGAGCATGTGTAATTACAGAGCACCACCACCCCCCCCCTCTCTCACACACACACACAAACAGTCACCCTTGATTCTCATTTGTTCATTTTCCCATTTCAGTATAATTCTGACAAAGTTTGTTTCAAAACATACCCCACATCTCCCCCACTCATGGGAGCATCAGCTTCCTACACTGTCTCTTCTCTGCCCACCACTTCTGTCTCAAGCACTGGATAAGGCTCCGGATTACGCTTTTGCTTCCGACATCGTGGATTTGGACTCTCCTATCCAGAATAATGTTCAGAGATATCAGTCATTTATTTCAAGTCCTTTGACATCTGCATCCCCAGTCTGTGGGTCCCCTTTCCATCTCCTTTAGCTGACAGTTGAGCCTGTCAAGGTGCTTTACATCCCAGGACCTTTCAGTTTCTGTTCTCATTACCTGGAATATCTTTTCCCTCGTCTCTCGGATTACTACACCTCCCAGGATCCCCTCCCAGCCTGACTCCCTGTCATATGTCTGCCTTTCCAATATTGCTGTCTTTGGTCAAACACTAATCCTCACCTGAGACTCATTACTTATTTCTTTCTTTGTTTGTTTATGGATTGCCTTCCTAACTATCATCCACATTCCAGGAGGGTGAAGATTTTGGCCTGATCACCATCAAAAGGGAACATATCATACATTGGGTGGTAAATGTATCTAAATAAAATGAAGGGATGCTATAGAACTTATGCCTTCTTAAGATGCCTTTTCAAATGAATAATCTACAACACTTAAAAACAAATAGCGATTGGTACCAAGAAATTTGATCAAATATGGTCTTATAGGCGAGGCAAAGTAATGTACACCTAGTAAATTACCTACTATATGAAAACCTTAGGTTAATTAAATTATACTGTACTCTGTAGCTGAAGCTGCCCAGACCCAAGTAAACACACAGAGGCTTATATTAATTAAAACTACTTGGCCATTAGCTCAGGCTTACTACTAACTAGCTCTTGCACTTAAACTCAGCCCACTTCTGTTAATCTACATGTTGCCACATGTTTCTTTACACGTGGCTTTACCTGTGTGCCATTACATGCTGCTCCCTGGATGGCGGGCTGGCATCTCTCTCAGCCTTCCTCTTCCCAGAATTCTCCTTGTCTGCTTATCCTGCCTATACTTCCTGCCTGGCTACTGGCTAATCAGCATTTTATTAAACCAGTGTACAAAAGCATTATCCCACAGCAGTCCTCTCTGTAACCAATGCTTAAGTAGAGATAATAAAATCTTCAACATACAACCATTGTATCCTGGCTATTAATGAATCTGAAATGGCTTTGCCTTTTCCTAATATGATAGATTCAGCTCACTTATTCTACGTGGTCATGTACTCTAGGAAGGAGTTTGACCATTCGAACCATTTGGACCACTATATTGTCTGTCTCTCTGTCTCTCTGTCTCTCTGTCTCTGTCTGTCTCTGTCTGTCTGTCTGTCTGTCTGTCTCTCTCTCTCTCTCTCTCTCTCTCTCGTGTGTGTGTGTGTGTGTGTGTGTGTGTGTCTGTGTGTCTGTGTCTGTGTCTGTTTCTGTGTCTGTGTGTGTGTGTACATTGCTTCAAGAACCCTGAGCCCAGTATCCTTGGTGGGAAAACCCAAGTGAGATAACCTCCAGAGCTTGCTGAAGCAAGAGAAGATGATTAGACCATTTTTTGTCTGGAGGTATTGTTTGTATAGATTTTGTTTTGTTTTTCATTGGTGCTGGAGGTTGACCCCAGAGCCTCACACATACTCAGCCTGTGATCCACTCTCAAGGAGTTTGACTATGCTCCAATGAGTCTATGGACAACACAAGTTGGACTTGGTGGACTTCTTTTGGAGGTGGGGAGGGTACAAGGGTCAGAGAGTGGACCTAGGAAGAATGGGAAGTGAGTGTGATCAGGGTGCATTGTATGAAATTCCCAAATAATAAATGAAAATATTATGTCCATTACAAAAAAAGAAACACCCTCCTCCCCAGTCGGGCTTTTGTCTCAGGTAATGCCTGCAGACAGCACTGTTTTCCTGATTCCGAATGCCATCGCTTCTACTACCACAGGAGAGCAGTGCCTTCTTCCCCAAGCCAATGTGTTAGCATGTAAACATGATCCGTGTTTACTCTAAAGGGATACTATTCCAGCATACGGTCATTTATAAATATATTTAACCACATCATACTTATATTTTCCCTCAATATTCAGATAATTCAAAGAATGTCATAGCGAATAATTTTCCATATTGATGAGTCTATACATGACAAGTGTGCATGCAGAATACATTCCTCAGAATGAATGCAATTGGCTGGTCACATGGCATGTGAGTTGCTCATTCTTTGTTGTGGGGCCTTCCTCTGTATCATGTATGCTCTCATAAACAGTGTGTGTCAAGTATTCTTTCTGTATTTAATGGCTGATGACATCTGTGTACAGTGAGAACTAAAGGTGACCTCAAAGTGCTTTATATATGAAAGTGTCTCCCACGGGCTCATCATCTCCCCTGGTAGAAGAAAAAAAATGATATTTCTGTAGTTGAAAATTTTATTTTATAAGTAAGGCTGGCTTCGGGCATAGTTTCATGTGTTGAGGAAACATTTACATTTATTCTTTAGTGAACTCTCTGTTCATTAATTTTCTCCATTTTTTTCTATGGAGTTGTTGGCATATTTTGTATTTATTTATATTTGTTCCTTATGTTTCAGAGAAGTATGTATTGCAAATATTTTCCCCTGTTAGTAATTCTTTCCTTTGTCTCTGCTTGTGGAAGTTTTTGCCATATACCATATATGTATATATGTAAGTGAATGAATTTACTGCCTCTGAATGAGTTTGATGTTTTTACCTTGTAGGAAGACGTTAAATGAGTTGTTAGTTTACAGATTTTTAAGATTTTATTTTTCATTTTCTAATTGTGCCTGGTTTCCTCTCTTTTGTGTTTGCAGCAATGTGCATATTGCTTTTTGAATTAACTCACATACGCAGCTATACAAACCTTAAAAAATCCCAAAAGAGTTGGTGAAACTACCATTTTCTTTAATCAGAGAAGTAGTGTAGCATGAGTCTTAAAAGTTCTTATTAATAAAAATAAACTTGAGCCAGATATTGGGGTGAACACTGGAAGATCAGAGAGCCAGAACAAGCCACAGCTATCTCACCTCGCCGGATCCTCAGCTGGTCTTGCTTCCTCAGACTGGAGGCCTCTATGTCCTCATATCCGAATGACTCTCAGCTGAACTGCTGCTAGAAGCCTGAATGCTTAACCAGGCCAAATGCTTCTCCAGGCCAAAATGCTTCTAGTTTCTGGTCCTCACGCCTTATATACCTTTCTGCTTTCTACCACCACTCTCTGGGATTAAAGGCTCGCTTTCTGGGATTAAAGGCATGTGTCACCATGCCTGGCCATTTCCAATGTGGCCATGAAGTCACAGAGATCCAGAGGGATTTCTGTCTCTGGAATGCTAGGATTAAAGGCATGTGCTACCACTGCCTAACCTCTGTTGAATATTGTGGCTGTTCTGTCTCTGACCCCAGATAAGTTTATTAAGGTACACAATATTTTGGGGAACACAATACCACCACATTTCCTCTCTTTTTGTCTAAAATTAAAAAAAGCTTATAACTAATACAAGAAAAATTATATCCAATAAGTACATACAATATACACAGTCAAGATTACATTAACGATGTCTACTCCATTAACATTTGACTGATTCAGACAAAAAACTCCATTATATATATTAACAATGTCCAGTCCAATAACATTTGACAAATTCAGACAAAAAATTTTCATTACTTATCTTATTGAAAACAAGTAGTTCCTTTTTAAAAGTAGATTCCATAATCTCCCTTTTTATCTTATCAAAGTAGTGTAAAGATTTAGAAATTTGGGGAAAAAACTTACTTAATTTTACACAGCTAAATTAAGGGCACAGAATTTTTCTGCCCATGTGTCATGCTGTGCAGGAGGCAGAGTCAATGAAAGTTAAATTACTTGTCTATAGAACACAATAAACTGTCATAATCTTTGGCCAGACAAAATCAGGTAGCACTATGATTGCCCTTTAAACCTAAGCAGTCGTCTACCATACATAAACTATTTGGGTTGAGCTGTTGCAAAAATGAGGCCTTACCCAAATCTCAAGTACTGCAGGCTAAAGCAGAGCTTAGCCGAAAAATGTTGCTGCTGCTTTTCATATAGTGATGTGGGATGAGTATGATATCAACCATTTCCTTCCCATTCCAAGACAATTCTGCAAGCTAACCCTTCCGGTCTTGCTTTTACAGCTGGGCTTAAGCCATCAGTCAAGTGGATACCTACTGAAGACCTTGAACTGGACCACAGTAGGTTTACATACAATCAGCACCAAGACACGCAAGGACCTGAGCCCTTAAGGTCTTGTGTGACACCCATATAGAACTGCAGAAGAAAATATGGATTCTACATTTAGTTGCTAATGACATCTGCAGAAAGGGAAACCAAAAGGTATAGTCGGAAGTTTTTCTGTGCCCCACCTGGCCCGCGGTCGGGACAAATCTCTCACCCGTAGTCCCTCAGTCTTTTATAAAATAATCACACAGAGGCTTAATATTAATTATAATTGCTTGGCCATTTGCTCAGTCTTTTTTTTTTTCTTGGTTTTTTTTGAGACAGGGTTTCTCTGTGTAGCTTTGTGCCTTTCCTGGAGCTCACTTGGTAGCCCAGGCTGGCCTCGAACTCACAGAGATCCGCCTGCCTCTGCCTCCCGAGTGCTGGGATTAAAGGTGTGCGCCACCAATGACCGGCTTTGCTCAGTCTTATTACTGACTAGCTCCTACACTTAAATTAGCCCATAATTCTTAGCTATGTTTAGCCTCGTGGCTTGGTACCTTTTCTCAGCTCTGCTTTCACATCTTGCTTCCTGGCAACTCCTGACTCTGCTCCTCCTCTTCCCAGCATTCTTTTAGTCTGCTCACCCCACCTATACTTCCTGCCTGGCTACTGGCCAATCAGTGCTTTATTACACCAGTATACAAGAGCATTATCCCACAGCAAAAAGGTGTCTCAAAGAGTCAAGCTGTTGTCAATGTTCTCTGAAAGGCTATTCATTAACAAATTGATCAGTAGGGCAATTTCGTGATAACTTAATGTTTATATTAAACAAAAATAGATGTGCTAATTCTGCACATTTAGCACAATGAATGAATGTAATGCTTTCTTCTATTATATTGTGTTTTTATTATTATATCTTTAGAACTTCTATCTAGATAGAGTTAAGTTTTGCATATGGTGTAAGCCAAGGGCTTTATTGTCCTGTATGTGATGACTCAACAGTCCCATCTCCATTTTTAAAAAGGACTATTGTTTCCTCATTGGTTGTTCTAGGCACCATTGCTGATCATGTATGTAGAGTTTATTTCTGGAACTCTCAATTATATTTTGTGGCTCCATGCATCTATCCTAGAGATACCTTCCCAGTCTTCCTCACTGTCGCCTTGTGATGATTTTGAAGTGAGTAAATGTGGGACCCTGTACATCGCTTTTTATTCTTCAGATCCTTTTGGGTACTCTAGAGACTTTCAGAATACTAGGTGAGTTTCAGAAGTGTTTTGAACATCATGTTAGTGAAATTCAGTGTTCGTGGAGATGAAGACTGGATGTAAAGTGCCATCCTTTGTACACAGTTGGCCTCTGTCCTGGAGGAAACTTTTCAACAATGTTTCCCCAAATACTCAACATAGAAGTAAAATAAGAGAAAAGAAAAGTGACATAATGACATTATGAGTTCCTCAGCTTCACAAATCTTCTATAAACAACTGAGATATTTCAGTTAACTGAAGTGGAATTATATCATTTATTAATATTAATAGATAGATACGAATCACCAAAATTAATATCAGATAGGATTTTGGTTTCCTAGATTCGCATGTCTTTTGTTCTAGGGCAATATTGTCTGGCTCAACTCTTAGGCTTGCTCTAAGATGTGTTATAGGCACATTTGATGAAGACTATCTCTAATACCTTTGGGCCATCATTATGGAATTGAATGGTATCAATCTGTATCATTGTGTTGTGCTGGGAGTCTATATGAAAGAGGCACATTTTGCATATGGCAAATTGATAAATCAAATAAATGACTCAAATGCACAATTATGTGCACTTTTCATTGGTTGGAAACTCTAATTATCCTGAAGTTCTTCTGATGTTAATAAAATATTTTGTCTTGAGTAATTCTAAGACACTCTCACCAATTCAAGTCTCCTTAAGATGACAATTCAGTCTTTGGGTCAATCACAGAAGAGAAATGGCACACACATGGTGAAATTGGAGAATATAAGCTATTTGGGTTGAGCTGTTGTAAATATCATATATTTGAAAAATGCCACCCTGAAACAAACAAAAGTGTGTGCCAGCTCTTGAATACCATGCAAGGTTGACACCTGCTAAAGTTAGTACAGGGGATTATCTCATCAGCTTTTTACAATAGATGATATTAATGATCTATTATCTAATACTCTCTCACTAAGAAACTTACATTCAGAGAAGTAAGAAAGCCGCCATTAAGAAACACATTAGAATGTAGAGACAGGCACTCTGGTTTCATAATCTTCCATCATAATCACAAAAAATGAAAACTATATAGATCACATAAATAACCAGGTATTTCTTGCTCATAGATTCCAAACAAGGTAACATTTACAAACATCCAAAGACGTATTCTCCTATAGCTATACAATATGAGTCAATACACAATTGAATTGTTTTCCTGTAGTCTCATTAAAAAGTAAAAAGCAACAGATGAAATTAATTTCAATAATATGCATTATTTAACAGTATATCCAAAATATTTTGGCAACATGTAATCAATGTGAAAAAGTATTAATGAGATAATAATTAAGATAACATCGCTTAGACTAAATCTGGGGAATCTTGTGTCTGTTTTACACTTAATGCACATCTCAATTAAGAGAATAACTCTTCAAGATCTCAATGACCCCTTGTGGGTTTTGGCTGTCATATTGAATAGTATAGATCTGGACAGTAGGCTAAATTTTAATATTTAATGATTACTTGGTGGTGTCATAAAGAGTTGTAATTTAATTAAGCTTCATTTTCTTATATGTAAAGCAGGAATTCCCCCAATATCGTAATTTCTGGGGAGGAATTTCAGCAGGTGCCTCTCTTATGATCTCATTAAGAAGTTTGTATGAACTCTGAGCACAGTTTTGAGATCCTGTGGATTTATGGCCTCAATTATGTAGGGTTTACACATATGTACCGATGTTACCTAAAATATCCCTTCTTATAACATGCCCTTTATGAACCAGTTTTGTAGGTAGAATATTTATATGCTTTTGCTAGGAACATAAGGATTATAAAGGAACTATGCTTTGTGCTGTTAACATAAATGGATTTGGAAGGCAAAGTGGAAAAACTACAACTTTATGATAAACATTACCACCTCCCTTTAATGCATTATTATATTTTATAGCTAAATTACAATGGAACATTGGAGTACTTGTGTAGGCTTCATAAAGGCACAGAGGCAGTCAAAGAAACCAAAAATTACATTTGACTTATTCATTTATGAAAAAATATTCTCGTACAGCTGCTACATCAGCTCAAGTGAGAAATATGCAAACATGTCAGCAATCCCCACCCCATAATCCTGCCAGGACAAAATTAAACAAAACAACCTTCCAAATTATTAAAGTCCAAGTGTTTAGGAAAGTGCTCTACATTATAAACTATAGGCAGAACCATGTAGCACATGTCTCTCTACTTCTGCACTATATAATTGTATGCAGATGTACCCAGAGTTATGCAATAGACTCGTTCCTTTAAAAAGTAGAGTACAAATTCAATATTAAATTCCTTTAAATTCACTGGGGGGAGCCTGTTATTCAAAAGGTTCTTTTATAATACGGTTAATCACCCCCTAATTCTCCATTTTTAGAAAAGTAAAATTTTAATATAGAAATTTTACAATATTTAAAATTTTAAACATTTTTTTAAATGCTTTAGAAAAGTATAGAGAATAGAGAAAATTACTACTACATATCAAAGTCACCTTTCCATCATTGGAACATGTCTCTTTCATGTACATAAAGTGGTGACTCATTCAATGCTCTTTCCTGCATCTGGGTATCCTTATTAGATTTCTCATATTTTTGTTTTTCAATCCCAACAACAAACAAGCCTCCTTTGATTTCCATCTACCACCATTTTTAAATCCTTGACAACAAAATACCTTGAAAAAAATTACCTGCACTTGGTGACTCAAATTCCCATCTTTAGAACTAAGGAATTCTATGCTTTGTGATTTTTTATCAAAAATCTTGTATAATCATTACTATAAGTTTTCTATAAAGAGAAAGAAATTGAATGATCAAGAGTTGTCTTCATAGTAACATAAGTAGTGGCATGTGTGTGTTCCCATATTCCTTTTCCCCAATCCAAAATGCCTTCTTTGCCAGTGTATTCACTTGATAACTCTGCTATCATAAAGTATTGTAAACTGGTGGCTCACAACAGCAGAAATATATTGTCTCATAGTTTTGGGGACTGGAAAACGGCAAACAAGTTTTTGGCAGAGCCACCCTCCCTGTAAGGAAGCTCAAGGGAGCAATCTGTGATCTGCCTGTTTCCTAACCTCTTGTAGCTTCAGGCAGTCCTTGGCTTGTAGAGGGATGCTTTCTCCCAGCGAGGCTTCATAGGACAGTGTTCAAATATTCTGTTTGTAGAATGTCAACTGGCCTTCTGTCGAAGACATCACCTCGTCACAGTAAGGATGGCTATTGTTATCAATAAAAATAATACAAGGTAAAAATGACAATGAGAATGTGGAATCAAGGAAACTCTTGCACACTTTTGATGAGAATGTAAATTAGTACAGCCATTAAGGAAAACAGGATAGAGTCATTTTTAAAGAGTTTGTTCAGCCCTGAGGCTATATACATACAGGTGACATTATATGGACTAAGCAGGTTGAGTTTGTGTATACAGTAATATATGTGTAAGAGTAATTAATGAAAAACAGGCCATGAATTTGAGAGAGAGAGAAGGCAGTGGGAGTGGGTGCATGGGAGGGATTTGAGAGAGGAATGGGGAGAGGGAAACTATGTCACTATATTACAATTTTAAATTTTAAAAATATTACAGAATTAGAACTAGTGTGTGAATACAGTGACTCCAATATTCTCAGTACATATCCATCAGAAAGTAAATCAGTATGTAGAATAAACACATGCCCTACCATGTTTATTGTAACATTATTGATAATAAATGTGTAGTATTCTTTCTTAATTGTGACCTGATTTACATAAGTTACAGACAATCGTGGGACTGTGGTCATTCATGTTCTAGGAAAAGCCTTGGAAACTGATGTGATTTAAATTGAAATAACTCATTGTGAACCTTCAATATTATTACTGATGTAAATGATAAAGTGATTTATCATCTTCCCCAAAACAAATTGAACTGGTATATTTCCTAAAAATGACTTTGGCTGTTTCTTTTCATCAGTGTATATAAGAAATCTAGAAAAGCAGAGTAAGTCTGAGTAAGACGAAGACATATGGACACATTTATTCTACAGCACAGTGCAGCAAATTATCAAAATACTGAGCAAATAACTAGTTATGGCAGTTTGTGCTTAGGAAATGGATTCCCACTTCGCACAAGAACACATTTCTATGATCCTCACATTAATTACATGTTATCATAATGACATCGCAAGGGATATAAACTTATAAGGATATTATAGTCCCCAAATGATTCAACAGCACATTCCATACATCTAATAAGCAGAAACTCTCAATCAGCTCAAAAAGAGAGTTCTTAGAATCTATCTTGTTCCGAAACTTCCACTGTTTTTCTACCAAGCCTCAACACTTTTATTTTCCTTCCTATGTGCCTCCAAATAGAAGCTTTGTATCTAGTAGATAGAATTTCTCATTGATTTTCCTTCATCTTGAATAAGTCTTGTTTTCTTAATCTAATATTTAAGATTTGAACGTGTGTCCTCTTCTACCACTAAAAGAAAACAAGCAAACAAAAAAAACCTAAAAATAGAAATTTATCTTAAAGATAAATCAAACATGGAGTGAATCAATATTTTTACAAATATCAGGCCTTCATTACTGCTTAAACTCTGTAGGTAGCACCTATGTGTAGCACCTGCTGTGACCTCTCTGAATTCTGAATTCCCTGAATGACCATCAGTGTATGGTGTTCAGACTCCAGCATTTAGCTCATCCTCTTAAAGGCATGATTACACTAGAGAAGCGCAAAAGCCTTTGGTATAAAACCCGGGCCTAGAAGCACAACAAAGAGAGTTTTTTCTGTCAAAGCAGTTCTAAATTAATTTTCCCTCCACATTTCATCATGCATGGTAAGTTTCATTATTTCTTCTATAATGTTACGTTTGCTAAGACTGTTAACAAACTCAGAATCCACAAATTTTATTAGCACAGGTGTCTTCCAACAACAGTGAAAAAAAGTATCCGCAGAGGAATTTAGAGTAATAGATAATGATTCCATTTTTATTTTGTCATTAAAGTTAGACTACATACATAGTAAGATCTGATGGCAAGTATCTTAATGTCTTTAAAATGAAAATATATTGATATTGGTATATGCATTTCTACCTCTAGCAGTCCCACAATAGCTCCGAACAGCATGCCCTTCTAATCTCATTCGACATAGTTTTCTGAGATTTGCCTGTGTCCAAAGCCAAGGACCAACCCAATATGATTCATGCAATTGAAAAGACAAGAACTAAACATGAGCACAAGTTGAAGCAGAGGAGATACTTAACACAGAGAACACCTACTTTTTCTTCTTATGCTCACAAACCTAGTAGCCTGACAAAGATACAAGAAAATGAAGGGTCAAGGGGTGTCATGAAGACTTTATTCCCCTCAGCATTTCCCAATGGACTCGTAAGTTTATGTAGGAAGCAGCTTCAAGACACACTCTCCTAACACTGGATGATAACCTCAGCAAGAAAAGCCTTGAAAACTGTATGACTGAAAGCACAAAATCCTGTTGAATGGATTGGAAAAAATGAGAAATGTGTGGGTATGTGCTTTAGAAACTTTTGCATGCATAAAGGAAGAATAAATGCATGGCAATTGTCAACAGTCATGTGTAAGGAAGATGCCTGAGGTGGACTTACCACAACCAATAGCATAATATGCTCTGCAGTTGTAGAAGTCCGACAAATAGAAAATGACATTAGACAATAATTAGGTCATTATTCAGGAATTATAATCTAAGAAAATGCTACTATCACACAAGCACAGTCTTTTAAAAATATTATAGTCTACTCAAAGTAGAAGTTAGGTAGGGTGACTTTTTCTTTAGGGAGTTAATCAATAAGATAAGACACTCTGAAATTATGGGTGTTACTGAGATAATAATATTTGAACATATGATAGACATCCATTCATATACTTAATATCGTGTGTGTGTGTGTGTGTGTGTGTGTGTGTGTTTGTGTGTGTACCTGCCTTAACACTGTAAATATGAAAGTCAGTGGTCAACTTTCAAGAGAAGTTCTCTCCTTCCACCATGGGCTCAAGGGATCCAATTCAGGCCATCCATGTTGTAGAGCAAGTACATTTACCTGTTGGGCCATCTCACGAGCCCTAGACTAGCTCTGTATCAAAAATATAATAATTATTATAATAATTAAGATTACCATTAGTATTATTTATTACTTTAGAGTTTTTCCTTTTGTAGTCTGACATCTAACCACTTTTTTGACCAAGCTCAGGCTAAAACACTCAACTAAACAAAGCAAAGTGGATCCTCTGGAATACATCATATCTTAAATATATTAACTATTAATTGCCTGGAGTCAGAGATGGGGATGTTTCCAAATGAGATTGCTGGGAGAACAGTGCCTTGACTTGACAAGTTTCAGAGTATGGTAACTGACAAAACAAAGCATGTGCTAGGGCTTTGAACATCATGTAGAGGGAACTTGGATTGGATTGTCTCTAAAATCATTTACAATGCTAACCAACTGGAATGGCCCATGATGCTGTTTCTTTATGGGAGGCTGGAAAACTGGCAGATTCTATAGGCCTAGGGTCCCTAGGAAGGTAAACTAAGGTGGAAGGCATTTGTTTGGACTTGGAGTTTTTAAGCCCTGGTTTTGCTATTCATATCAGGGCTGTGTCTTCCTGTGAAGGCATACTTGAGAACACATGCTACAGGAAAAAATTATGCAACTGAGGAAGCCATGGTGATGGAGCAGAAGTATCCAGCCATCAGTCCGACTACCCTGTCTTTCCATATCAACGCAAATTCCACATTAACATGAATGCAAAGTTAGTGAGATCTTAGGAAAGTCAAGTAACTTTTGGTGGCCTTGCCTCACATATTATTTTGAACTAAAAAAAAAAAACACCAAACAACAACAAAAACCCCAGAAATTTTGTAATGACTAAAAAAATAGCAGATTACCATCAGCAATAATTCATTAAATAACAAGGGTGATAGGCAATTACTATGAACAACATGAAGTATTTTATGCCCATTACTACAATTCATCATCATGAAGATGCTGTGGAAAAGTACAGCCATTGTTTTATGAACTGTGAGGGTGTGGATGTAAGTATGTGTAGGCCTGTGTGTGGGTTGGGTGGATGGTCCCTTCAGGTGCACTGAGTGTGTACATGTTCAGGCTAGAGGCCAAAGTTGAGTGATTCCTTAATAACTCTGTCTCAGTTTTTAAACCAGGTCTTTCATTGGCCTGGAGCTCTCAGTGACTTGGCTAGATTATCTTGCCAGCAATCCAGAAGGATCTTCAGGACTGACTTCTCTCAGTACTGGAATTAAAAAGTGTGCTGCTGCCGAGCGGTGGTGGCACACGCCTTTAATCCCAGCACTCAGGAGGCAGAGCCAGGTGGATCTCTGTGAGTTTGGGGCCAGTTTGGTCTACATAGCGAGATCCAGGACAGACACCAAAACTACACAGAGAAACCCTTTCTCAAAAAACGAGAGAGAGAGAGAGAGAGAGAGAGAGAGAGAGAGAGAGAGAGAGAG
>CABHPH010137969.1:0-32716 GCA_902168325.1 Peromyscus nudipes | reverse complement strand
AGACTTTTTGCTTATTATAAAAAGCAAGTGAATAGTAATAGTGGTGACATTTCTCCCGGAAAAATTGCTTCCGGCTGACTTTGTGGGCATCGGTTGGCTCTTAGTGGAGGTAGGGAAGGGGGTCTTCCAGAGGTAGACAGGTGTTCTGGGATGATGAGATGTCCTGCTGCCTTGGGGCTGTCCACCCCTCTTGGCTTGGCACTCTGGTTGCTTTTGTATCTGACAGGTTGCTGGTGAGACAGGAAAAGCCTGAAGTAGATCTAACCTGTCCAGAAGGATTTAAGCTGGTTTCTGGAGCTTGGGAGAAATTTTGAACATGTTAAGAAGCAGCCGTGAGAAAATTAGTGACCATGGTAGCATTTAGTACTCTGCTTATATTGGTTCATGTTAATGAGAGAGACAGAGAGATTGGAACATGTTTTAAGCTTTATCAGAGACAGATTATTTTAAAGTCTGTTTTTGTAGAACCCAGACGCTTTTGGGTCTGGGGGTGTAAATACTTTTTAGCTGTTACAGTTTCTTACTTGGTGATCTCTGGACTCCAGTTCTGTGGTGGTCCTGTACCATTAACTGAGCAGTGAGTTAGAAGTGGGAACTGGGAAGAGAAAAGCTTGTGGTGCATGAGAACTTCTTTCTTTGGAACTAGGGACAAGGCAGAGATCAGGCCCTTCCTGTCTGTGTGTACAAGGAGGAGAAGCACAGGCAGGTGGGTCTGGAGTGAGGCACATGGAGGGAGCAATGAAATGAAAGCTCCTATCATAGCTGGAAAATCTTTTCCCATTAAGTAACCCTGAAAGTGCAATTAAATCTGGTGAGGTGGGTAAGGCTGTCCCCCTACACCGACAATAGGGAAACGAGGAGAGGTGAGACCCCAAAATTCCCAAAGTGGCTCTGGTGTCCAGAAGGAAAGAAATGGATCGCTTCCATGCTGCATTCTGGGTTCCCTGCAAACCTGTGGCCAAGCCTAGGTCTGCTGGAGGTTTTAGCTTGATGTTCCCATGCCATCTTGGTGCCTGGGGGCAGTCAGCTGACCACTTGTCTTTCTAGGCAGCACTTTCAACAAGGCTCAACTGACAGCCTGGCAGAGCAATCACTAACCTGCGTGGCCTTTTTCCTCACTTAAAACAGGGATCCATGCCGGGCGGTGGTGGCACACGCCTTTAATCCCAGCACTCGGGAGGCAGAGGCAGACGGATCTCTATGAGTTCAAGGCCAGCCTGGTCTCCAAAGTGAGTTCCAGGACAGGCGCAAAGCTACACAGAGAACCCTGTCTCGAAAAACCGAAAAAAAAAAAAAAAAAAAAAAAAAAACAGGGACCCAACAGTTTTTGGGAGCCAGTGTATGCCAGTACTTGGCAATTTTGTTCCTGAGCTTTTTATCTCTTCCCTGGTACACCTTGAAAGCCACAGATGAAACTTTCACCTGTGGGGTCAGGAGTCTTGCTCTCCAGATGCTTAAGTTTTAGTCCCATGTCAAGGAGGTCTGAGGGACAAGAGACGGATTTTACTCTGTGTCTTGAATTTTTCTGATGTCTGCTGGCTTGAGGACAGCCTTTGGAAGATCTGCCAGGAGGCAGGCTATAAACTGATCTCTGGCTTAAGAGCCATCCTGATTACTGTAAACTTATTTGCATGGATCCTAGCCTGCTTCCAGACCTGTCTGTGCCTCTCAGGCAGCTTGAGAATGAGTGGGAGGAGTTAAGATGAGTTAGGGTGAGAGTCAGCAGAAGCGGCCTGCCCAATACTGGAAAGCGGAAGTCAGATAGACAGGAGTGGGTGCACATGGCAGGGGGCTGTAGGGGAAGGGAAAAGGGTTCAGAGCTTTGGTAGGAAGCTTGGGGATAAAGTAACTCTTCATTTGCCCATTTGCTCGAAGAAGTTCCCGTGAAGCCATTATGCAGCCAAATTTACTGGTGTCTGCCCCTGTGTCCCATGGCTGCAGCCGAGAGAGAAAAATAAAAAATTAAAATAACAAACTGGGATCCTAGGCTCCTATCTCAAGTGTCCCTGAGGTAGAAGAAGGATCTATGAATCAGCACAGGTTACTCAAACTGTCGTCAAACAGTATGAGTAAGGGCTGGGAGTGTGCACAGCACATGGACCACCCGGTCGGTGGTCCGACAGCATCCTATACTTCATCAAGATAGAATGTGTCCTTGCCAGCGCAGCCCAATGACTCCCCCCCACCCCGGACTCATGTGTGGTGGGGAGACATGGCGATGGGTGCGTGGGCCCAGTGGCTGGGAAAATGAAAAAGCAGATCTGGCAGTCACCGGGCAGTCGCAGGTCCTTGGCTAGGTTCCTGACATTCAGCCCCGGATGTCCCTGTCCAAGTCACAGAACCAATGAAAGGATGAATGGTGCTGGCTGGTCAGCAGAAAAGTCACGGGCCACGGCCATGACTGCCAGAGTTATAAAGAGCTTCATTAGAAGGAAATAGGGGATAGGAGGGAGGAGCCAGGCCTGGCAGGGGAGGGAAGCAGGGAGGGTGGGGGTCCGAGTCTGACTTTTTAAGGCGGGGATTTCATCAGCGCCTGCTGATGATGTTAGATGTTAGACCCAAGCTGCGCGTGTACAGAATTCTAATGCCTTTTACTTTCATTTTTAATGATTCTCACTATTATGCCTTTCTCTTTGGGAAATTTTGTCTGGGCTTTGGTGAAGGATGAAATGTGTACAATGGTAGCCCCTCTAAACAAAATAATTCTTTGGAAAAATCCCCACCACTGGGGAACCATATAGCGTGATAACTCTACCTACTCCCACACAAGTTAATACCAAGCTGCTAGAAAATTTAGGGAAGTAACATGTACTTGATGTTTGATAATCAAGATTTATAAATTCCTAAGGTCTACTGAGGTTCACAGTAGTATTTCTCTAGCTTTGTCTTTGCTCACTTTAAGCTTTAGCTATTTGGATAAACTGAGTCATACAAGAAATGGCAATATTCTATAATGGAATTTCTGATCCCCCAAGAAAGTCCCTTTCCCAAGGCCAGACCTTTAGACAAGTCTCCATTTCCTCAGGGGCTTGAAGAATGTTCTTGTTTGCTAAAAAAGGAGTCAAATTCTTATCTCTGGCAAGAGGAACTTGTTGGTCCTTCATTAACATATAACTGGTGCCTACTGTTAAGGTCACTGCTAGATTCCTGAACCTCCATCTCAAGCTGCATCCCAGCTCACATGCCTCCTTTCTTCCATTTAATCCAATATGCAACCATACAGTTTAAAAGGTGTATTCTTTTTTCAATAAATGCGATGACAGTCATCCTGATTCACCCTCAGATCGGGTCAGTCTCCTCCTTCCCCCCACCGACTCCACACATCCTCTTTGGGACCTGAACCCCACCGAAGCAGGTTTCTGGCAGAGTTCGTCCCATGGTGCTGGTCAAATAGCCAAGAACACAACAGTTAACTTTCCATGGATGAATTTCTACACCAACTTCTAAAGCACTCACACTCACTTTCACCCTCCAGACCTTCACCTTAACATCCCAACTACTGCATATATCTGCTACTCACTTGTCAGCTGCTGCCTACACAGTTACCTCTGGTAGAGGAGTTTGTCATATCCAACATGGCATCTGATTCTTCTATTGGACAGTAGTATTCATGAGCAAGTCTTCAATCACCTCTATTCTTCCTTTATCATATGGCAGATGCCTGCATGCAAAATACTCTCAAATCCTTCAGCCTCAGCTCTCCTGGCAGCTTGTTTCTAACTTTTGTTCCACTATCAACCCCACCCTACTCCCATTTGAAAATGAAGATTTTGTGAACATTCAACTCAAAGTGAGTTTACTGGTATCCTACAAAATGCCCTGAGCAGAGATATAACAGCAGTATGCTGTATCTTCATCCTGAATGTTAGAGTTCTATCAGTGTGTATAAAGACGATTAAATGTGGTTATAAAGGGATGCTGGGGAAGTGGACCAGGCAGTAGAGTGCTTGCTGCACAAGCATGAAGACCTAAGTTCAATACCCATAACCCATGCAAAAAGCTATTTATGATGATATGTGTTGGTGATCTTAATGCTAGGGAGGTGAAGCCAGGAGGATCCCTGGGGCTTGCTGGTCAGCTAACCTACCCCAATAGGTGAGCCCAGGTCCCAGTAAGAGATCTTGTTTCAAAAACCAACAACTGAGAAACAGCATCTGAGCTTGATCTCTGACCTTGGACTTCCCCAGGCTCATGTACCTGCCCACATATATACACTTAAAGAAATATACATAGATAAATAAATGTAAATGTCACTTAAACACTATATCTCCTTAATGGGAACATCCAAGCTTTCTTCATACAGGGCTAATCTTTTAGACTTGTATAAATTATTTACATTTATCCCATGATAGGATCAGTTCTGATCTGTATTTACAGTTCCTATAGATTCACCCTCATTTCTTTATGACTCTGACAATTCAAAGCTGTGTTTTCTAGTCAGTTTTCCTAAGTACAGGAAATACTATTATGCCCAGATCATGGGGACCCCAAAAGACCACCATGGAGACCAAATCCTTATGTAAAAGCAAAGAGCCTTTATTTCAAGCTTGAGCTTGGTGTCTCTGTCTGTCTGACACAGTGGTGAAAGCAGAGAGCCCTGAGCCGGGACTGGGTAGGGTTTTTATCATAGCAGAGATTGGGGTGAGGGGATTTTCAGGGTTCAGGATGCTGATTGGCTGACATTTGTCTAGGGGTGTCTTGGTAAATATGGGAAATGGGTGTGACCTAGGCTCAGGGACATCTGGCGATCTTATCTAATCTTATCTAACCGTTGGACGTCAGGTACTTCACATTAGATGCTGGCCCATCCCTGGGTGGATCTCTGGGTGGTGTCAGCTTATGGCTTTTCCTGGATCCCGGTATTGCCTGGCAGTAAGCCTGTCATGGCAGCTGCATGATCAAGCTGTTTGGGCCCCTCCTCCACTAACTTTCAAGTCAGCCCTTCTTAGCCACAGCCATGTTGATCCCACTCATTTTATTTGAAATATTCATTTCAAGAAACTCATTTTTAAAATATAAATTCATTAAAGGGAATGTTATTACTAAATTTGGCTACTAATGTGAATTGTCTTTGGAAGTAGAGTACAAAAAAAAACAAAAGGAAATTAAATCAAATAAATTATATTCTAGAAAAAAAGTTGCTTGTCCACGGTTTTATTTAAAAGGGGATATTCAAAGTTTAGAGTTGTGTTTCAGGCATCTTGACCCAAAATACAGGTTTATTTCTTAAAAGTTTGAAGGGAGATTAACATTAAGTTAATTAAGATTAACATTAAGTCATTCAATGTTATTGTGTCACCTGGCCCACATAGAGCATGGTAACATTTGCCCCATACTGATCTCAGTTACTCATAAAAAGACTATATTGCTGGGGCGTGAATGGAACATGTATGCCTTTAATTCCAGCACTCGGCACACAGAAGTCACTTGATCCCTATGAATTCAAGACCAGACTGGTATGCACAGCAAGTTCTAGGCCAGCTAGAGATACATAGTGAGACTTTATCTCAAAAAGAATTCTATTTTGACAGATTTATATGTTTATTGTTTATAACTGGGATCTAGCTTAAACACAGATATGCCTGTTATGAATTTTTGTGCAGGGGAGACCCTCGAGGATATCCCATGCCTGCAAGGAAACATGCGGGCATGGCAGTAGCTGTGGCAGCAGCAGCCAGTAATTCACAACCCAGATGCTGCATCCACATGAAGAGCTTGTTATAATAGAGAGATGAAGAGAAGGATAGGATAGAAAGAGAGAGAGGTCAAGGTTTCCTTGTGGGAGGAAAAGCAGAAGGGAGAGAGCAGTTTGTCCTTAGAATGAGGCTTTTACGTCAGAATGCAGGTGGTGCCAAGGGGGTGGGATTTCAAGGGGCGGGTCAGAATATTAATATTTCTCTGTTTTGATTATTATAAAAAGCGGTGAATTATGGGAGCAAGTGGGGCAACAAGGGTGCTGAACTCTCAAGGCTACTTCAAGCTGACAGGGGGTGAAGTGGGGAGGAGCAACTGGGAGTCACACATGGTGGGAGGCAGGAGTGAAGAAGCATTCAGTTAGCTGTCATCGTGGAAATCTCAAGTGTCTTTTCCTTGAGGTTGCTAGGAGAAAAAAATAGATTGTCCATGTTCATGTGGTTTTTTTTTTTTTTTTTTCCAAAATGAACTGAGCAGATAAGGAACAGATAAATTGAAGCATTTAAAAGTTAGTCAGCCGGGCGTTGGTGGCGCACGCCTTTAATCCCAGCACTTGGGAGGCAGAGCCAGGCGGATCTCTGTGAGTTCGAGGCCAGCCTGGGCTACCAAGTGAGCTCCAGGAAAGGCGCAAAGCTACACAGAGAAACCCTGTCTCGAAAAACCAAAAAAAAAAAATAAAAATAAAAGTCAGTCAGAAGCCTGGTGGTGGCGGCGCATGCCTTTAATCCCAGCACTTGGGAGGCAGAGGCAGGTGGATCTCTGTGAGTTCGAGGCCAGCTTGGTCTCCAAAGCGAGTTCCAGGAAAGGCACAAAGCTACACAGAGAAACCCTGTCTCGAAAAATCAAAAAAAAAAGTCAGAAAGAAATATAGATGGCCATATCAATCACACATTTCCATTTGCACATAGGAAATAGACTTTGTGAAAGAAAGACAGAAAAGTAGCAGTGCAGCCAGGCAAGAGAAAGTGATCCCCCAGGGCAGGGGGCTTCGGCATGGGATGAGCAGCTGCAGGGCAACAAACCCAAGTCATGGGTCCGTGGCAGTGGTGAGGGCAGGGAGCCACAGGTGCATTTTTCCAGAATGAGGTATAAGGCCAGAGGACTGATGTCTGGTGTCTGAGAGAGTCAGCGAGGGCCAATGATAATGGTGCAAGATAACCAATGGACCACCATCACAAAGGATGGAATTGAGAGGGAACAGGCTATCTCCATATGCCTTCGCATAGGGACGGGGGCTGAAGGGCTACGAGCCTAAAAGACATGTGGTATGAGCAAGTGAAATGAGACTAATCTGACCTCCAGCGTCCCAGAGAGTCAGCGAGGACTAATGAATGGCACAAGATAGCCAATAGATCATCGCAACAAAGGCTATGGGGCTGTGGAATTGAGTAGCGCAAACCGTCTCCATATGCCATCACATAGGGATGGGGGCTGAAGAGCTTAGAGCCCCAAAGACATGTGGTACCAGTGAGCAAAATGAGATGAATCCTCACTTGTGGGAAAATGGCCAGAAGGGAAGGGAGGAATCTTACCGATCCGGTAGAGTCCCTGGTGGTGCTCCAGCATGAAAAATGGTGGATGGTACAGGATCCCAGAGTTCCTCAGACTGCCAGTAGGCAGGAGAAAGCAGTGGGATTGACTGGCAATGTTTGGCACCAATGATACAAATTATTGTGTGTGGGGACTCCTAAGGGTATCCCACGGGTGCAAGGAAACATGCTGGGCAGATGCAGCAGCAGGCTGGGCATGGTGGCAGGGGCAGCAGTAGCCAGTAATTCACAACCCAGATGCTGCATCCACGTGAAGAGTTCATTATAATAGAGAGATGAAGAGAAAGATAGGAGAGAGAGAGAGAGAGAGAGAGAGAGAGAGAGAGAGAGAGAGAGAGAGAGAGTCTGAGGGTGTACACCTTATGGGAGGAAAAGTGGAAGAGAGAGAGAGGAAGGGGAGGAGTGTTTCCTTAGAATGAGGCTTTTATGTCAGGACACAGGGTGGTGCCAAGGGGTGGGATTTCAAGGGGTGGGTCAGAATATTAGCAATGCCTGTCATTCACACCAAATCCCTTATGAGGAGGAGAACGTTTGCACTGCAGATGAATCAGTTGGGGTTGGGTACTCCCCAGTTCTCTATTGTCTGTGATCAAAATGCGTCCAAAAACCCCACATATGGTTGCATGAACAAGACCTGCATAATGACAACACCAAGTTACATACCAATGTGCACAGGGGAAATTCCACATGGCCCCACCCCTAGATGAAGAGCTATCTGTGGTCTATGGCTGCTCAGAAAAAGGGATGACTACTTTTCTCTATGGATGGGTTCCCACATAAGATGTCCAGTCCCAAGTAGTCAGCCCTGGACACTTGTACATATGAGCAATGCTGAATGGACTGGGTAGGTTGAATATACATGTGTGCATATACACATACATAGACACACAGACATATGTATATGTGGTGGTATTGTGTTCCCCAAAATATTGTGTATGCTAATAAACTTATCTGGGGTCAGAGAACAGGACAGCCACAATATTAAACATAGAGGTTAGGCAGTGGTAGCATACGCCTTTAATCCTAGCACTCCAGAGACAGAATCTGGATCTCTGTGAGTTCAAGGCCACATGGGAAACAGCCAGGCGTGGTGACCCACACCTTTAATCCCAGAAAGCACCCCTTTAATCCCAGGGAGTGGTGGTAGAAAGCGGAAAGATATATAAGGCGTGAGGACCAGAAACTAGAGGCATTTGGCCTGAGCAGGCCTTTGGCCTGGAGAAGCCTTTGGCCTGGAGAAACATGTGGCTGGTTAAGCTTTCAGGCTTCTAGCAGCAGTTCAGCTGAGACCCATTCTGGATGAGGGCTCGGGGCATCCAGTCTGAGGAAACAAGACCAGCTGAGGATCCGGCGAGGTGAGATAGCTGTGGCTAGTTCTGTCTCTCTGACCTTCCAGTGTTCACCCCAATACCTGGCTGAGGTTTGATTTTATTAATAAGAACTCGTTAAGACTTTTAAGATTCATGCTACATGTATATACATGTAACAGTAATAATTAAAAAGAGAACATGAATTTGGTAGAGGAGATGTGTGGAATTTGGGGGGAGGGCAAAATGGGAGTGATATATAGTGTTCATGAAATAAAACTTTTTTTAAAAGAGGAAAAAGAAAACTGGCATTTTACATAACTCTACTGAAGCTATTATTTTAGTCTCCAATTTGCAGATGAGGTGCAGATTATGGGTGTAAATTTTTCTTGGGTTGCACTTCATTTTTTCAGACAGATGGTTGTAGAACGTGTTCCAGAACAGTTCTTACTGGCCCATGGTCTAACATCTAATCTGACAAATGACCAGTTGTTCCTTTCTCAGGAAATCTGTCTCTATGTATAATTCAGCATGGTCTCAGACTTTCAATCCTCCTGCCTCAGCTTCCCAAGAGATGACATTACATGCATGTGTCACCATGCCTGCTCTCTTGAGTTGCACTTTATAATAAGAAGGTGCCAGGCTTGGATCAGGAATGTCTGGCTCCAAGAGCCATCTTTTGAAAAATTCTACCACAAGAATACAAATGAAAAGCAGACACCAGAAGCTCTTTTCTGGAACAGTTTGGTTCTCAAACGTGGACAGTAGAGCCACCCAGTGGACCTGTGAAACTCAGATCTCTGAGTCCACCTGGAGTGTTCCTCTCAGCAGGTCTGGGACAGAAACCAGCTTCTTGAGTTCCCAGCCAATTCCCAGGTGCTGCTGATGCAAGGGAGTCCAGATATCACTTTTCCTGGAGCTTGACCTCAATCGATACTCTTTCTTATTTCTGGGTAAGTGCTCTGCAAGGCCAAGTGCACATCATCTACTGGAAATTTTTTAAGTAAATGCACTCATAGCTGGGATATTCTGTCCCAAAGAATCATGCCTTTTGAAGGCAATTCTGGGCATCTCTGTTCTCATCAGGCTGCTGTTGACTTCTGCTTGCAGCCCAGTTAAAAAATCAGTGGTTTGTAGAATATACCCATGAACACAAATATGCTTTGGGCGGCTGGTACCATGTTTTTGTCTTTGTGATCTCTTTAGCAGACTGCCTGGGCTGTGGCCCCACACACTGACTTAAAGCCTATGTAACGGGAAAACTGTCTTCATGGTTACATTTTGTGTGGAAGTCTCCTGGGTTGGCAGAGGATTTTGTTTTCACCGTTTCCTTGGCAAGGTCACACAGAACTGAGTCACAAGGGAAGTGCCCCGTTGCTGGTGAGGTGCTTCCCCACTGGCACCCTTGTTTCTAGTACTCAGCACATTTCCTCCTGCTGAGTCTCTAAGCTCTGTGATGGCAGAACCTGCGACAGCAACATTTCTATAACTTTCTCGACAACTAGCAAAGTACCAGGAATGTTGTGGGTGGTCAAAGCAGGTTGAACAACAATTCAGTTGAGCTGGGACAATTAAATAATCCTGGTACCATTTGAGAGTCCAAGTTTTTATGAGCTGAAATATATCCCTTTTAGGATTGGAGATATGGCTCAGTAGTAGTATGCTTAACTGGCACACTCAAGGGCCTAGGTTCCATCACCAATACCACCAAATAAACAAGCTTCATTTAACTGCTGTATGAGATTTAATTGCCATCGTGAAGGATTGAGAGGATGGACACTTGATGGGACTCTGATGCTCAGAGTCCGGACTTTTGGAAAATAACTAGGACTCACTAAGATTGCTAGGGTAGGCCTCCCATGCTTTAAAAGAACAGGAAAAGACCAGAAGGGATACACAGGTATGCCTTGTGTCTCCAGTTATCTCAAGTCCTGTCACCTCCGGACTTTGCCAGCAAGAAGGCTATCACCAGGCATGGCTTCTCAGCCTTGTGCCTCCAGGACCATGAGCCAAAACCAACCTCTGTCTTTATAAAGTTCCCTAGCCTCTGGTGTTATGCTTCATTGTTGAAAAACAAAATGGAGGTTACATTCACTTACAAGATGGAGAGAAAATCTAAATGATATGAAAGGTCTTCATCCAGAGATGCCCTGGATACCTGCCCACCACATGGCTGGGGCTTCTTCCTTCCAGCAATTTCACATGCACAGACTCAGTGGACTCTAGAAATAATCTTTATTTTTTGGTAGGCCTTAAAGGGATGTGAGCACTGGTGGGTCCTCGTGGCCTAGCAGGGGCATCCTTGTCTCTGGCAGCTCTCCCAATGGCTCCAAATGATGCTGCTCCTCTTGGCCAGCCTAAGGGCAGTGGGAGCAGGTTGCTGACACCCAGAATCCTAGACACTCTTACTCAGACACCCTCTTGTCTGCACCTGCCAGCTCCTGGTGGCTCCCTCAGCATGTCCCAGTACTGGAGATGCCTGGGCCTCTCTAAATCCCCCTTCTCAGGGGACCTCCAGGGGCCCCCACTTACTTCTCTTTAGTCTCTGCTTCTGTTCACTGGGTGCCTACCTCTCCCCTGTTGTTCTGGGTTTCCGTGATGCTCTGTGACTGCCCCCCAAATTTATTCAGCTCTGTCTTCAGCCTATGAGAAAAGCAGAGAAAAGAGAATGAGCAATTGCTCAGGGTAGCAGGGAGGAAGAGTCAAGACAGAGGCCTGAAGAGCTGAGTCCCAGGTTGAGGGGCGTGACCTTCTCTCACCCACAGTCCTCAGGGGTCTTCTGGGCCTCCCTGGCTGTCTGCAGCCGCCTCTCCACTTCCTGCAGCCGGGTACGCAGCAAAGACCCTGCAGGCAGTGTCTGGACATCAAGGTGGGTTCTCTGAGGCGCTGTGTCCCACCACCCATCACTGCCCGAGAGCCTCACGCTCCATCAGCAACTGCTCTTTGCTGCATTCCATGGCACTGATCTCCTGGGTCAGTCGATGCTGCAGGACCTGCGAGGACGGAGATCTGTCTGTCTGTCCCTTGTCCTGACTACACCTCCAGCCCACCCCTCTTTGCACTTTCGACAAAGTCCTTCCCTCCAGTAGGTCACTCACTCATTTTTCAACCCTGCAGTTTCTGCTGTGGCTACAGACTCGCTTCACACCAATGTCCCCTCAGATTTCTCAGAAACTATTTCTTACAACTCTTCAGATCCTCGCTCCCCAGTTGCTATTCTTTGAATGTTCCAGAAGTTCAGCCTTTCTCAAGAATGCACACTTATCTTCTGCACTCAAGTGCTCAACATGTGTGGTCAGACACCAACAGGTCAGAGATGGTGCCCCAGGCTTACAGGATCTATCTACTTTGCCTTCTTGGCTGGAGTCTGGCTATGCATTCCCCCTGCCCCTAAAAAACTTGAGGTGGAAAGGTTCTTTTGGTATACTGCTGCCTCTCCCTGCCTGGAATGTCGCCTGATGCTCCTATCTGCAGCTGAATGAAGGTTTTCTCAAGGTTCCCGTGGGCCACTTTGAGAAAACACAGAATCCATAAAAGCCATGACAACAGCCAGCAAAGGATGCTAGGTATAGAAGTGAGGGATGGGGCAAAGCGGCCAGTTGTGGGGTCAAAGGTGACAGGAGAGAGGAGTCAGGGTTTCTCCCAGAGCACTGGGCCTGAGCAGGGGTCGGGACCAGACCACTCACAGACACACTAAAGCCGTGGGAGGAGTGAAGGTTAGAAGGGACATTGTCGCTTACATGGAACTCCCAGAGGTCCTTGCGCTGACTTGTCAGATCCTCCAGTAGCTCTTTAGCATTCAACCTGTGGACAGACATCCAGCCTTGAAAAGTTAGGGCCAGGACCCGCTCGGCAGTCAGGTTTGGGGTCCTCCTGCTCAGGCCTTCGGGTCCTGCCAGTGCTCCCCTTCAGGGGTCTGTAAAAGCCTCCTCTCTTCAGCACCTTTTCTTGCGGCAAGCTCCACTCACACCCTGCTTAGCTGCCCACCAGATTCCAGGCTTAGGAATAACTCCAGCTTCCTCAGTCTGAATCCTGACAACTGGACTGTATGCTTCCTGGGCAGGGACTGGATCATTCGCAGTCAGACTCTGCCTGAGCCCTCACTCTCTCCAAGAATGCTTCTCATTCTTTTGTTACAGGTGATCCGTTATAGATCCCTACGGGGGACCACAGCCCTGTCCATTTTGTTGCCCCTACAAATGTGCCTTCCCATGAAAACTTTACGAGGGTGCAGTTGGTCAAACTGTTGAGTTTATTCTATCACCACCCATAATGATTAGGGAACTATCCTGTCTTGGTGCTCTGTTTCATAGAAGGGAAATAAGGAGTGTGTATCCAGGACTCATTACACTAGCTCTTGTCAAGCTGGGGCAGAGCTGGGAAGGACTCTTACCACTGAGTCTCACTTTCCCTCTCCTGGCAATGCTTCTGGAGAAGCATCAGAGCCTCTGTGGAGAAAGCAGACAAGACAGGCTGATGAAGGACCTTGGCAGAACAAGGTTAGGTAGAGTCCAGGGGCCCCACATGACCTTGGGCGTTGGTGGGCACTCACAGGACTTGCGTGCATCCTCCACATGAGTAGCCAGGGGAGAGAGTTGAGAGAAGCCCCATGGCCCTGCTTTCAGTGGGACTCCTGTGGCTGCTCAGGAGGGTGAGCTTTGTGAAGCAGTGGGAAGAATAAAGAAGAATGGCGAATACCTTTTTTTTTGCACAGGACCTCCTCTAGGTGTCCTTTCTCTTCATTCACTGTAAAACATGGTGACACTTTCAGCCTCTGGAGGCTGCACCCCTTATCCCCACTGCAATTCCAACCAATAGGCAAAGTCACACAGAAGATGGGGGAGAAGTGAGGTATCTTCTTTGTACCCGTCACCACCTCCTACAGGGCACCCCCAATTCCTTCCCCCATACCCCCACATCCATGTTCTCTTAAGTGCCAACAGAGTCAAAGGAGTGACTAGGACGAAGAAAGTACAAGTTCGTGCTGGAAAGAAGAGTGAACTACTAAAGAAGGAAATACCATGTCAGGTAGAAACAGAGGCTCCGAAGAAAGAAACTAAGCAAAAGCAGAGGGAGGGAGAAGCAAGGTGGAGGAGGGGTAGGACTCTGTTTTTAGATGAAATCATCCAAAATGGTCGTGTTAGGGCTAGCTGAGCCGTGACCTGAAAGATAACATGATACAGTGGGCAATCTGAATTGTATGGGCGAAGGGGACTGCGGGCGAGGGCACGGTCTGGGCGAGGGCACAGCCTGGGCGAAGGCCCTGAGCCATGTTTGGAAATGCCTGCGGCACTCAAGGGCCTCACTCACAGGAATCTAGTTCCCGATGCATGGCCTCCTGGAGAGCTTGAGCCTCTCCCAGCTCTTCAATGGATCTCTTCTTTGCTGGACCAAGGAAAGGAAGAAGGGACTGTGTGAGCGCAGCCCTGCCGTTTTTCTGCGGCTTGTGACATGACTTATTCTTTTTCAGACAGCCCTGCGTGGGAGGTACTCACAGTCCAGGCTCCTTCCTGCTGGTATCAACTGGCCAGTCTAGGTTCCCAAATTTACCTTGCTGCAGTTCATTAATTCGATGAATCAGGTCCTCAATCTGGGGTTCCAGGCTTCCCTCTGAAGAAAGAAGGCAGATTGAGCCAGAAAAGACAGGTGCTTGGCTGTCCCAGGCAGCTAGAGCAGGACTGCTATCTGATGCTGGGTTTCTCCTGCTAGCCACCCACAGGCTATTCTGGAGCAGCTGTTTTGAGTTGAAATCTATAACAAGTCCTTGCAGGGCTTGCCTTCTGGGTGGGTGGGGGACGGTGGTGGCTGTGACTCAATCTGGTGGCAGTACCAGTTACAATGATGACACACGGTGGGGTGTTACAGAACAGACGGGTATTAGTGCTTCTTGATATGGAAAGACCCCAAATTAAGGGAGAGAAACAGACCGCATACACAGTGGGGAGGGCTTGGGAGTAGGAGCTACCACAGACAGAGGGGACAAGGATGAATCTCCTGCAGCGCCGGCGGGTCCAAAGCCACAGAGAATGGGTATGCCAGCAGGGGGAGCAGAGAAAGCAGGAAGGGGGGTTCTGCAGGACCACAGTGGAGGAGCCCTCCCATGGGCCCCACCTTCTCTGGGGGCGTGGCACAACAGGCTGCCTGCCATTCCTGCCTTCTTGGTCTCTAGCTGTCATGAAGGCAGCAGGGCTTTCCAGGGACAGGTGGCACCTTGCAAGTTCTCAATGACTTTTTAGAGAGTCACTTCTGACCTCACAGCCCATTTTACCTCTCTACAGGGAGAAGCCTTCCTTCTGCTCTAGATCAAAGATGAGTCACAGGCATTGGGATATAAAGCTGCTTTACTGGGTCTCACTTCCAGCCCCTAAAGCAGCCTGGGGTTCATAAGCTTAGCGATGGACTTTTCAAGATGACAGACTCCCTTTCTAGGCACTTCTAGAAGACTAACTGTCCTCCAGGGTGCTGATCGCAACTGGCAAAAATCTCTGCGGCCCAGGGACATTATTTCAGTGGAGATGGTCGGGGTAGGTCACTACATATCTCTAGTCCTGCAGTTTCTACCAAGTGTAGTCCAGGCAGCAGCTGCAATGAACTGTGTGAGCTGGAGGGAGGTGGAAAAGGGAAGGTTCCCTTTTGTTTGAAGCAAATCAGTGACTACAACAGCTGAAGCTGAGAATGGGCTGGTGGGGCGGAAAGGTCTTACTTCAAACTCAGTATCTGCTCCAGCCCTTAAATGGGTACTCAATGCAAGCTGGCTCCCAGGTTCCTTCTCAACAAAAATGCCAAGTGCAAAATACTCTGTATTGCCCTTTGTCATTTGTGGGTTCAAAAATGACATGAAATATATACCTATGGATGCTGTTTATTTTAAAAGAATCTCTGGAAAACTTGATCATTTAATAACTGCTGCTATGGGGAAGTAGCTCAGTAGTACAGTGGTCCTAGGTTCAAGCTGCAGAACTAACAAATAAATAAATACTGTTGCTTGTCTGTGGGTCAGGAAAATAAATAAACAAGTATGTGGTTAGATGGATGGATGGATGGATGGATGGATAGATGAAAAGATGAATGGGCTAATGAATGGAGTGTGTGTGTGTGTGTGTGTGTGTGTGTGTCTGTGTGTGTATGTATCTATGTGCCCCTGTAAGTGAAGGATTTTCCATCCTCTTAAAGATTTTGAATTTTTAACTGTAGGACTTCATTTTTGGCTCAAAGAATAAAAGCAAATAGAATAAATACATGCAATAGGATGATTTTCCAGAGTTGTGAGTTAAGGGTTTTAGATTCTAACCCTGTTTGCCTGACTCAAAATCCGAGACTCAGACACAGGATACCTGACCTTTCTGCAGCTTTTTTACTGTCTCCAGCAAGTCTTCAGTCTTACTCAAAGACGTGGCCTGCCCTGTAGAGATGAAAACCAGAATTACAGGATCCAGTAGGAGTAAGGCTAAAGCCAGGAAAGACACAGACCCTGGTAGAAGAGCAGTGAGGATTCTGTAGACACTCCTGGGCTACAGCCAAGACTGGGCTGGGGGTCAGGTTTCCACTACAGTAGGGCACCTGGGAAACCCTCTTCTCTGTATCTAAGGATCATGGTATATATTAGAGGAATCAGCTTCTCCACATGAGGACAAAAGACCCTTCAGAACTCCCCTAGTCAAACTCAGGGTGAGAAGAGTATATTCTTGACTCTGCTGCTGTTGAAAGTCATCATGAATTCTAATCCATGCAACAGGGAAGATCGATTACATACTGATTTCTTTACAATTAATTATAGCCCTAATTTGTAAATTCTAATGAACTGATGGGTCTAGACATGGCTACCCATGCTGCTAATACATATTTATTTAACTCGTGTGTGTATGTTGCAGTACATGTGTAAGTACCTCTATGTGGAGCTACATTTATTTATGTGGGTAAATGTATAGGCCAGAAGTCAACTTCCCTGTCACACTCCACTGTATTTTTTGTGACATAGTCTCCCACTCTACATGGGGTTGGCCATGTCAGCTGTACTGGCCAGCCAGCCTGAGTCTGAAAATCTCCAACCCTCATCCCTACTTACTCCATGCTGGGGTTACTGTGGTGGTATTTTATTTGTGCTTTAATAAATAAAGCTTGCCTAGAGATCAGAGGGAAAAGAGCAGCCATTATAAGCAAACAAAGAAGCCAGGCAGTGGTAGCACACGCCCTTAATCCTATCACTTAGGCAGGATCTCTGTGTGTTCAAGGCTACACTGGAAACACAGCCAGGTGTGGTGGCACATGCCTTAATTCCAACACTAGTTAACCATGGAGATATGGAGATCTGTACAGACAGACAGAAAGTGGCAGAGCTGTGTAGGAAGAGGAAATAATGGAGGTGGACAGAGAGCAAATCAGATGGCAGAACAGCAAGGCATATAGAAGTGGGTAGACAGGAAGTCGCGGCATCTGGAAGCTGCAGAGTTGGTTAGGTAAGGTTGGCTGGTGGCTTTCCCTATTTCCCTGATCTCCCTAAGGCTTTCACCTCTATATTTGGCTTGGTGGTTTTTTTTATTTAATAAGACCATTTAGAAATTCGTCTGCAGGTTACAGACTCTGACTGCTACACTTGGCAGGGGATCTAGGGATCTGAACTCAGGTCCACACTTGTGCAGCAAGCACTTTACCCACTGAACCATTTCCCAGTCCCTAATCATTTTAAGCAGAAAGAAGTGGGTGTGAGGAACCTCTTGATGTACAACTGAAACACTGTTTATGAAAGCAAAAAATAGCCCAACGAGGTACTTAGTCCTACCTCAACTTGATATGCCATGTTTTGTTGATATCCATGGGAGGCCTGCCCTTTTCTGAATAGAAATGGAGGAGGAATTTGGGGGGAAGGGAAGTGGGGGAGAGACTGGGAGGAAAGGAAGGAGAGGAAACTGCAGTCAGGATGTAAAACAATGAATAAGCAAGAAAGCAAGACCTTACCAAAAAAGTGGAATTACTTTTTAGTACTAATCTAGGATACATACAAAGGACAGGTGAACATGGTAATGATGCTATTGGGAATCTACTCAATATTATGAAGACTAGGAATCAATACACACACAGACACACACACATACACAGACACACACACACACAGACACACACACACACACACACACACACACACACGTGCGTGCGCACAGATACATCATAAAGAGATTGGGGGGAAAACCCGACATTAAGAAAGACTTGTGCCTATGTATCTCAGGCCTCACATGAGGCAGGGACAGACCCCTCACCAGAGAGCAGGACCCAGGGACCTCTCTGTTCAGCCCAATCTTGTCCTCCCTTCCCCTTAGACTGTTGAAAGGCACAAGGAAGATGGTGGGAAATTCACTGTTGTCCTTGCCAGAAAAGGTAACTTGTGGCTTTGTTCTGCTCTTAAACTCTCAGTTTGGTGTCACAGTTTATCTTGTGTGGGCTTTCATTCCTGAACCTTGGTTAAACTCCTTAGGTTTGACCTCTTGGCCTAAAAAATATTGAGCAGTTGCATTACCTATCTCCCTCCGTATTACCACTGTGATTGGTTATGTACTCTTATTTGGAGTACTTAGTGTACCTCTCCACTCAACTTCATTCATACAATTATAGGTAACTACTAAAAATCAACAATGGAAAAACTACCAGCATTAAGAGATATTCTCATCAGTAAAGTTAAAAGAATGTTCTTCCTTGAAGCCAAAGAACATAAAAGCCAACTCTGTTTTGGGTGTAAATATCCTAAGACCAAACATTTATAAGTTTTGGGCTGAATAATTTTGAACATAATTACATTGAGTGTCCTTTTAATACCCAATAGCGAGATCTAAAAACATGAACATTGATCTCTAAGATTGAGTTCAGTTAATATTGTAAATGCTTTCAAACATGAGTTTGAATGGAGAAAAGAAATAAAAAAGAGAAAGAATGACCTGTAGCCTATATCAACTAACTACAATGGACTGAACGTACTTGGCTCCTGATTCAAGCAAATACACTTTTGATGATGCATAATTCTATAGATGTTTTAGCACGAGCTCATATTACTTTAAAATTCAAACAAACAAACAAATAATGCTGATATGAACATAGTTGAGTATGTGTCCTTGTGGTAAGATTGAGCATTTCTTGGGTATATGCCCAAGAGTGGTATAGCTGGGTCTTGAGGAAGACTTATTCTCAATTTTCTGAGAAACCGCCATACTGATTCCCAGAGTGGCTGTACAAGTTTGCATTCCCACCAACAGTGGAGGAGTGTTCCCCTTGCTCCACATCCTTTCCAACATAAGCTGTCTTCAGTGTTTTTGATCTTAGCCATTCTGACAAGTGCAAGATGGTATCTCAGAGTTGTTTTAATTTGCATTTCCCTGATGACTAAGGCCCTCTGGATATGGAAGATGGTTGTTTGGCTTGAGCTGTTTGGGGGCACCCAGGCAGGGGGTTCAGGATCCATTCCTGGTGCATGGACAGGCTTTTGGGAATCCGGTGCCTGTGGTGTGATGCCTTGCGCAGCCTTGTTGCAGTGGCGAGGGGCTTGGACCTGCCTAGGCTCAGTGTGCCGGGCTCTGCTGACTCCCCATGGGAGACCTTGATTTGGGGGATGTTGGGATGTGTGGTGGCTTGGGAGGGAGGGCTAGGGGATGGGAGGAGGGAGGAGGTGGGATCTGTGGGTGGTATGTAGAGTGAGTAGAAAATTTCTTAATAAAGAAAAATGAAAAAATTCAAACAAACAAACAGGAAGAATGCCATAACTTCTTTTTTTTTTTTTTTTTTGGTTTTTCGAGACAGGGTTTCTCTGTATAGCTTTGCGCCTTTCCTGGAGCTCACTTGGTAGCCCAGGCTGGCCTCGAACTCACAGAGATCTGCCTGGCTCTGCCTCCCGAGTGCTGGGATTAAAGGTGTGCGCCACCAATGCCCGGCTATAACTTCTTGAAATCAATGATAAAAGCTCAAATACTAATGACCTACTCCTTTCCATAGAAAACTGGACAGAGAAGAAAATATAGTTCATAAACACAGACCACAGGCAGAAAATGCTTCTCCATAATAGTAAAGAAAGTCCCTTAGCCTCAGACCCCAAGGTCCCCAGTCTCTCTTCTTAGAAGTCATTCAGTGATCCAAGCTGTGGATTGACATACAGGCAAACATCCTTTCTCCACAAACAGGACACTATGTCATACAGGATGTCACAGATCTCCTATTTTTCTTCTGACAAGGTATACTGGTGATCAGTTTCTTCTTTTTGGTAGCTGTATAGATTTCCAATATACATATGCCATAATTTAAGAGCAGTTTCCTACTTTTTCTATAGGTTGTCCCCTTCACAGCCATAAATGATGCCATGGTTATGATTTCCTTTTCTCAGCTGCTGAGACAGAGTACTATAAAGTAGGTCTTCCCTCTGTGTAGGTCATCAAATGCCATACTGTGTATCATTGTGCCTTATATTTCCTTTGTCTTGTAAGGATATTACCACTGAATTATGGTACATCCTAAGCCAGTAGGACCTCATCTTCAGTAGTTATATCTGCAAAGATCCTATATGTTGGTTAGTTTATATTTTGTTTTGTTTTGATGTGTATAGATAAATACCTGCATGTATGTTTGTGCACTACATGTCTAGTGCTCAGAGGTCAGGAGTTAGACCCCCTAACTGGAGTTATAGGAGATTGTGAGCTGCTGTGTGGGTGCTGGGAATCAAACCTGGGTCATGAGGAAAAGCAGACAAGTGCTCTTAACCATTGAACCTTCTCTCCTGCCCTGACAGTTTTAATTATTCACTTGCCACAACCTAGAATCACTGGAGAGGAAAGCCTCAATTGAAGAATTACCCAGATCAGGTTAGCCTGTGGGTATGTTGCTGGGGATTGTCTTTGCTGTTAATTAATGCAGGACGGTCCAGCCAGTGTGGTGCATTCTGAGTTAGGGGTCCTGAAAAAGAGGAAAAGGCTGGCTGAGAGCAGGGAGTAAGAAGGAAGCATGGCTACATCTGTTTCACCCTGCTCTTGGTTGCAGATGTGTGGTATGACTAGCTGCTTGAGTGAGTTCCTGCCCTGACTCCCCTGTTGTGATGGACTATAACTTGGAACTGTAAGCCAAATAAATCCTTTCTCCCCTAAGTTGCTATTTATCACAATACTTTATCACAGCAACAGAAATGAAACTAGAGCATTCTGTTTCCAAATAAGGTCACTTTTTGCATTTTTTTAAATTCTGTAACAATTTCATACATATGTATAATGTATTATACTTTGGGGCTCTGGTGGACCCAAGCCAGGGAAAGGGTCACACTTTTAGTTCAATTAATTAATTTTGGGGATGTTGTACATCAAACTTGGAGGCTCACACATGTTAAGCCAGGACTTTGCTAGCCAAGCTACACGGCTAGCTTGAGGGTCACACTTTTACGTAGTATCCCATCCAATATGTACTTCTGCTTTCATTGGCCTGTGCCTGCTGGACACATCTGAATACTATTTAGAGACTACATGCTACATCAAAGGCTGTGCCTATCATTAAATTTGACTGGCAAAACCAGTGCTATATTTCAAGCTTCCTGGTAGTTTACACCACAACATTCTTATCTCCTCTAGGTCTGAAACTCCATTCCTAAAAATACATCTTAAAGAGACCATTAGGGGAGGTAGACAAGATCTTCACTGCTTCACTGTTTACAATGTTAACACATGGAAGTAACGTGAAGATGCCTCTGAGAGTTAATTACAGCATTCTGGTAGGATGAAGTTCTTTACAGCCATTAACAATTACATTGTACAGTGGTTTTTCTTTTTTGTTTGTTTTTTATCTTGAGCTCATCTTGTTGGAATGCTGGGTGCTTGCTCACCTTCTTAGCATCCTTTTGTCCCTCTGGGATCTATAATAAACTAGTATTCATTCATTTGCCTTTGCACTTTAATTTTTTAAAATTACTTAGACATGGACAGCGAACATGGCATTGAAAGTCTGTGGGAGGGAGAGAAGGCTGAGAGGTGATAAGGGCAGAAGTACTATTCTTCCAGGGGACCCAGTTCAGTACCCAGCACCTATGTCAGATAGCTTACAACCACCTGACTCCAGCTACAGGGACCCAGTGCCTTCCTCTGGCCTTCTCTGGCACCTGTGCTCACATGTACATACCCACATACACACACACACACACACACACACACACACACACACACACACACACAAACATGAAAATGTAAGTAAAATTTTTTTCAAAAGTCTCATTTCACCAACATCCCCTTCTCAGAATTAACTACTGCCAGTAGTGACTATATTTTCACCTTTTAGAAAAAATATTTCATGTGTCACTTACTTAAAAAAATTTTAATACCCAAATAGCATTCTAAAAATCCAAACACTACAAAATTTTTGAAGAGATGAAACTTCCCCTTCTCTTTGGCCCTGAATCTCATTACCATGATACAATCATCTCTGATAAGTTGATGTAGCTCCCCCGAGACATTTTTATTATTTAAAATAATTTTAATATTTTGCAAAGAAAGAAAAGCTCGTAAGAGAGAAAGGTGTTTGTCTGCTTAACATTTTATGACAAGTTTCAAACACAGAGTGTGAGAATGCCATGATGAGCCCTCATACACACAGCCCAGATGCCAGGACTGTTAACATCCACCCATATTTGCTTCTTGTGTTACTATGATCACACGCAGTATGATTAGCAATCATCATGCAGTTTCTCCAATACTCAGACCACATGTAATGTTCTCTAACTAGCCCATGTGCTCTCCAGCTGGCCTTTGCAACTACTTCTGCAAAAGCTCCATCTGTGGTTTTCCTCTCTCTGTCTTTTAACTGTTAGTCATAAGACCCCTAGTGAGTGATAAGAGCAACTTTTAAAAAAAATTATCTTTATTTACTTTGATATGTTTTAATGTTTTGCCCTGTATGTGTGTCTGTTAATCACATGTGTGCCTGATCCCTGTGGAGGTCAGAAGAGAGTATCAGATCCCCTGGAACAGGAGTTACAGGCAGCTGTGAGCCACTGTGTGGGTGCTGGGAATTGAACTCGGTCCTCTGCAAGAGCAGCCAGTGCTCTTAAATGCTGACCCATCTCTCAAGCCCCCAAGTGATAAGAAAATTTGAAAATTTTAATTTAAAAAGTCTTAAATCTAATATCTCCATGAACAACAAAAAACCTCCTTGTTACAAAAGAAAAGAGGCTGTGGAGGATAAGTCCCCTTTTAATATTTTATTTTGAAATTATTTCAGAAGTACACAAAAGTCGTAGAAATAGGCTGTGGTACTCTATCAGAGCCTCCGTGTTTTGAGTGTTTTTCAACTGTAAGTTGCAGATAGTATGGCCCATTAATAGTTAATATTCCAGTGCATATTTCCTACATACAGAGACTCCAAGTAACTGCACAATCGCCATTAAAATCTGGGAGTTACCATTGGTCCAATGTTAATGTATAATCCTCAGGTGCTGCTCACCTTTCCCTTTCCTTCTTATACTTTAAATTACATATTACTACCTATTTTTCTAAGTGATAAATAAAACAATGACTCACAAAAGACCTCCATTTTGCTCCCCTCCCCAATCCAAGGCCCTTAACCAGTTATCAAAGTGTGCTTACCTTGCTTTCCAAGCGGCTCTCCTTGACACCCCCTTCCTTTCTTGTTTCAATCCCAACTATTCAATAATAAAAATAAAACTTCTGGGGTCCATCTTTTATAAATGAACAATTATATCAACTGAAAATTGTTTCTTCGCCTCTTTAAAAAATCTACAATCTGCACGGCTATCCCTAATTTGGTCACTTTTGTGATCACTTCTTATATCTGTCATAAGTCACCACTGCCTACCCTTGGTCTATGTGTTTGTGTACTCAATCTTCTGTGATTACCTAGCATGGAGGCTACAGATGTGGAAGGGCATCTGCTAAAATCATAAGCCTCCACCAGAAGGCCTGGATGCCACTGGTGCTAAGAATGATCCCCCTAAGCCCAATTCAATGGCTAAGAAACATAACCTGATATGCCTTCCAACTTCCTCTAGTGCCAGTGAAGTCACTCATTACTTAAACGTTGAGGGATTTGAAAGGTTGATGCTAAGTTTTCAAATCTCTGTGGCACTGTATCAAATGCTTAATAAAGTGTGGTTTGTTGCTGTCTGTCTGATTTTTATTCTTTGAAAACTGGCACCCAACATGTGGCTGCAATTTAAGACAAATTCTGTTAAAATGATTTCATTATTCATCCATTTGAAAAAAGGAAAAAAAAATCACTGTGTACCAAACACCAAGCAGGTGTTTCGGGTGCCCGGGGAAACCGCAGTTCTTGAAGGTCACACCCATTGTTTTGGAATCTGAATAGACAGGTCTGGCAAGATGCCGCCTCCCATGTTTGCTCATGTAGTGACAGACCTGGTGCTCAGGAAGGGAAGGTGGGTACAGATACAAAGACATAGTTTGAACACCCGTTGAAGCAGGGTCCGGGTCACTGGTCATGCTATTTTCTCTACTGTAGAATGTTTGGGAATTTTCTATAATCAAAACAAAAATGTTCTTCTGGTGGATTTACCGTGAGAGATATTTTCTTTTCAAAGAACTGCAATTACCAGTATTTCTAAGCTGGACTCCATTTCCTTGCCCCCAGTGAGAGGAGAGGCAGTCACGACTTAAGTCACAACAAATTTGAAAAGTGGGAGAAAACCATTCTCAAGGGCCTGGAAAAGAATCCCTGCAGTAATCATCTAGGCTGGCCGCGAACAACATCAGGAGTTCCTTCCTTCCCTCGGCTGTGGGCAACAGGACAGATTTTGTGACACTGTCATTATCCCTTCCCGATTTGCTTAGTAACGGGTCCTAAAATGAACTATTTAAGTATTTAATAGGGTCAATAAAGGTGGCAAGTTAACCTAGGTGATGAGAACAGGCATGTTATTTATTTCCACTGTGTGGAAGTTAAAAAATTCAATAGGCTAAAAACATTTTTTTCTAAAAAAATTACTCTCGATTATTTTAATGGGCCAAAGCCTCTCTCCCTTCTACCCTGTGGGCCCCCACTACCTCCGGCATCCTCAGCCTCCTCTGGTCCCAGCCACTCCGCCATCAAAGGCTCCAGCTCCGCAGCCATTTCCCAATGTGGGGCATCTGCGCATGTGCCATAGAAAAGTGGAAAACAGTGGCAGGGAAAAGCAGCACGTGCTGCTACAGCCATTGCAGGAAACCAGGGGGTGGGGCAACACAGGTATCTGCTCTGAGCAAGCGCAGAACATCTGCAACGCAACTGATAGTTAGCACGCATGCGCACAACCACAGAGCCATATTGCTGAGCAAGGGTGGAAGCAGGGTAGTGGGCTGTTGAGGAGGGTTGTGCGTACAAGCTCTTCAAAGGTTCTTCTCCTTTTGGTTGCTGCTGCAAGCGGCCAACGTCCAGAATAAATGGCAATAGAGTTCCAAGCCCTGTCTCCTTCACAGTTCACAGGTCTCCACTAAAAGGGCCTAAAGAAAGCTCTCTCTCAAGTAGAAGCCTTAGAGGCTAAGAGCGTCTTCACAAAGCTGCATCCCGGCCGCTGGGTGAAGTCACGTGGCATGTGTTACACAGGTGGGCACTGGAGGCAACCTTCTTATTAATGTAAGTAACAGCTCGAATTGGTAGGGCTTGTTTGTTTTTTTAAAGTAGAGAAAAATGATGGAGGAAAAAAAGGACACCAAGGACAGAAGAATGTCTTGTGGGATTCAACTTTAGGCCCTTTCTGTAGTTTTCTTCAAACGTCCTTAGGCTGGTTTCAAGCATAGGCTAGCCCTTGTGGGTTACCCGCCCCTACCCTGAGGAGAGCCTCAGCCCAGTCTTAGGTCTGCTTGGAAGATGCACATGGTAGCAACCTGTGCTGCCTAGAAGAGGCCTGGAGGGGACAGCCAATGACAGAGGGTGCAGTGGCATTCAGGTTAGTTACGGAGGTGAGGCAGAGGAGGCTTTCGCCTTTCTTAAATGTGGAGGTGCCTGAGGGGGCTCAGAGCACAACCTGTGCCCCTAACTGCTGTCTCCTTCTCCCATTTGTGGGCAAACCCTGAGATCTTGCCCACCTGCCCTGGGAAACGGGGACCAGCCCCACACAGGCTTCTATCCACATTTCCAGAGTAGAGACAGAATTTAAAAGCTAAATGTGGTCACTCAGCAGTCATTCAGAGTCCAGTGAACAAGCCATTGTTCGGGGCCTGCTCCACCGAGGAGGAGGGGGGTGTGGAGTACTTGGGTGGGTAACGGATGAAAAGCCGATCCTCTTCCTTCCTCACCCAGCGCAGGAGCTTCGTCACTACTAAGATGGCACCTGCCTTGGTCACGAGGGGGCTGAGGCAAGTATAGAGCTCAAATTTGGAGGTCACCTGTGGAGATGGAGGGGAGATAGTCAGATGGGCTAGAGCTGGCCATGAGGAATCCTGTGCTCCCCAACCCAACCTTGTGCGCTCCTGAAGCTTGGAGACATGCTTAGCAGCAACTGGATGTGGCTTGCTAGGCTAAGGCAGGCAATCTGGGATTACCCTGTCAAGGGCAGACAAGAAGCAGCTGGACCAGTGGCTTCAACTGGGTCATTCTGACTGTGTGTGTCTGTCTGTGTATGTGCTTATCTGTGGATTAGAGATAACGGTCACACAACACTCAGTATTCAGTGAGCAGTCATTACATACCAGGCTGTTCTCTGCTCCTGCCCCTGTGTGTTCATCATCTATAGCCTTGTACAACGTGGTCCTCGCACCAACCCAACACCTGACTCCAGAGGTCTCTGCTGTCTTTTCTATGCCACTTCCCACTGTTCTCTGTGTTCTCTTTCTGTCCCAGCCACTCTGGTCTTTCTTTGCTGGTCCTCAAACACAGCCAGCCTCAGCCTTGCCTCAGATCTGCAGTACTTTCTCTATGCATAGGCAGTTCCTCCCCAGGCACCCAGGCAGCTCACTACCTTCTCTCCACTGGGAAGCCACCTTTTCAGCACACCGTCTCCCAAACACCTGATTAACAACCCTGGACCTACTGTATCTTGGTTTTAAAATGTCAACTCTTTAGAAGAAGATAGTAAGGCTCCTTGGCAAAATGGCTGAGTCCAGGAATGATGTAGTAAGTAAAGTAAGCAAGCTGTGCTCATATGTGATAGAAACTTGCCAATGGGAAACCAGGCTCAGGCTGCTTAAATCAGGGAGTCCACTGACTAAGTCAGAAATAACTGCAGTAAATGCTAGAAAATATTGTGGACTACTGAATTCAAGAGCTATCATATGAGATATCAGATTTATCTAAATATATCTAAAATATAAGATTTGGGGCCAGTGAGATGGCTCAGTGGATGAAGGCACTCACCACTAAGCCTGGCACCCTGGGAAAAGGAGAGTATGGATTCCCACAAACTGTCCACTGGCCTCTACACTCACCACATGTGCACACACACATGTGCTAACTAAATAAATGTGATTTTTAATTAAAAAATCCAATAAGAAGTTTGTTCTTACATGAAGTCCCAACTAAAATGTAAAAAGTAGGGCAGTTAGAAAACCACCAGCAGGCAAACACCTAGTAAATGCTGCAAGTTCAAATCACGAGAGGTGGAGTATAAGTCTAAACCCCACAAATACACAGGCCACAGGTGCCACAGGTGCTTGCTAATTACAAAGGGCAAACACTAACTTTCTCGCAGAAGTGTGACAGAGTCCACCTTAAGTCAGTGAGCCAAGCTTGCATCACATGCCCTTGAGACGGTGCAAAAACTGGCTCACGCCACCTGCTGCATGACCTCTCCTTCTGATCGTGGTCCAGCAGCGAAGGACCCGAGTCAAGGGGCACTCTATGAGCAAGCCTGCTGATGTCCTTTGACAGTGCCAAGGCCACAAAGCAACAAAGCCTAGGGAACCTTTCCAGAACAAATGAGACCAGGGTACATAAAAACAGATCCACCATGTGCTCCTGGACTGGGTTCTGGACCAGGAAGTTGACATGAATGGACAACTGGCAGAATGCTAATGAAGTCTGTGGACTCCATGGCAGAGCAGTGTTAACTTCCTGCTTTGGCAAGCCACTATAGTTTTGTGAAAGTTTACCTTTGGCAAAAGTGAGTGGAAGGCCTTTTTATGGTAATTCTTTATACTAGCTTTGCCACATCCCACTCCAAAATTACTTGAAAATTAAAATAAAAAAAGCTTTAGGAATGTTTCTTTTACAAATGTGGGTGCCCTTGTATTTGGGCATAAATGTTCAGAATTGAGACTTCATCTTAATAGATTTTTCTTGTGATGAATATAAAATGTCCTTCTTCATCTCTTTTGATTAATTTTTCTTGGAAGTCTATTTGTTAGCTATTAGGATAGCTACACCAGCTTGCTTCTTTGGTCCATTTGATTGGAAAATCTTTTCCCAACCCTTTATTCTGAGGTAGTGCCTGTCTTTAAAGTTAAGATGTGTTTCTTGTAAAAAGGATGGATCCTGTTTTCATATTCATTTTGTTAGCCTGAGTCTTTTTATTGGGGAATTGAGTCCATTGATATTAAAAGATGTAAATGACCAGTGACTGTTAATTCCTGTTATTTTTTTGTTTTGGTGGTGGTGGTGGTAGTGTGTGTGTTTCCCTTCTTTGGGTTTTGCTGGTGTGAGATTATCTTTTGCCTCTGTTTTTGTGGGTACAGCTACCTTGAGGGAGCAGGTTGGGCGAGCTGGGTGTGGGAGGCAGGACAGGGCGAGATTAATGCAAGGGACTTGATTTCAGGGTTAGGGAGACACCTGGTGCCAGGGAAACTCCCAGGAGTCCACAAGGATGACCCCAGCTAAGACTCCTAGCAATAGCGGAAAAGGTGCCTGAACTGACCATCTACTGTAATCAGATTGCTGACTGCCCTAACTGTCATCAGAGATACTCTATCCAGTAACTGATGGAAGCAGATGCAGAGATCCACAGCCAAGCACTGGGCTGAGCTCTGGGAGTCCTGCTGAAAAAAGGGAGGAGGGATGGTATGAACCAGGGGGGTCTTGATGGGGGAATCCACAGAGACAGCTGATGTGAGCTTGTGGGAGCTCACAGACTCTGAACCAACAGTTAGGGAGCCTGCATGTGACTGACCTAGGCCCTCTTCATGTGTGTGACGGTTGTGTAGCTTGGTCTCTTTGTAAGGCTCCTAGCAGTGAGATCAGGTCCTGTCCCTGGCACTTGACTGGCTTTTGGGAACCTGTTCCCCATGCTGGATTACCTTGCCCAGCCTTGACATAAGGTCCTGCCTCAACCTGATGTGCCATGCTTTGTTCAAGCCCGTGGGAGGCCTGCCCCTTTCTGAATGGAGATGGAGGAGGGAAAAGGAAGGGGAGAAGGGTAGATGGGAAGTGAAGGAGAGGACTGGGAGGAAAAGAGGGAGGGGAAACTGTGGTTGATATGTAAAATAAATGAAAAAAATGTTATTTAAATAAAATTAAAAAAAAAAAACTCTAGTCTAGAACAATGCTAGATCCATATTAATATCCATTGTTATTTAAAGAACATGGTGGGGAAGGTTTTACTTCCTCTGGGACTGCCTGCCTGGCCACCAGCCTCTCTCAGTAGCTGAACTTCAACAGTCCCAGGTAGAGGGCACGGAGTGGTCCTGAACCTGCAGTGGTCAAGGAGAGCTGGGGACTCTAGACTGGTAGACAGGGAACTGGCGAGCACAGTGATCATTGCATATGGGATTCTTGAAAGTCCAAGACCCTGTCCTGATTGCTCATGGGGGAAAGCAAAGGAACGGCAGGGCTAAGTTAGGGTTGCACAGTGAGGAATCCTTCTGTAGTTTAAGACACATGTGCCCACAGGGTCAGTGGTGCAGATGAAAGGCAGAGCCTGGCAAGTTCCAGTGGGCCTATGTGGGGAGCTAAAGGTTCATCACGGGGGGAAAAAAGGCTTGTAGTAGAGAACTACTACTGACAGCCTGACCAACTCACCCAGGCCAGCAGTGTTTCCTTCTCAGCCACATGGTAAATGAGGCGCAGGGGCCGGGAGGTGCTATGGAGGCGGGCGTGCAGGCGGTGATACAAGTCGGACAGTCGCTGTCGCTCCTCCTCTCTGCTGTATGGGGCCTCTAGCTCAGGACTGCAACAGAGGGAGGCAGGGGCACTGTGAGCAAAGGGCCTGCCTCCCCTCGCAGTCCAGGGATTATAATTAGGTTATGGGGCTCAGCCTCCCACATCAGACTTGAGGGTTTCCAGTGTTGTAAGCCAAGGTGCCCCCATTAAACTAGGAAGGAGAGCCTTTTCCCCACTAGAACAGAGAAGTGTCTGCGCCCCCTTCCTAGAGCATGGCTGGCTATCTCTTTTAACTCATGTGTACAAGATGCTGACAGTCTTGGTTAGACAGGTCTTCAATCGCCTGTAGGGCCAGGGCTCACCTGGTAAACTGTGGCAGCTGGCGGTGTTGGTCTGGGATGTCCAGTGGCTTATAGAGGAAATGCCGGAGGCCAGGTGCTCCCACAGCCTGCACACTGTAGGCAGGGGCATTGGCTGCTGGCCCGTTAGAGAAGTTGGCAGCCTCCCCAAGGGTACGCAGGGCACCAAGGTTGTGCATCCCATCTTCAACCAAGCGCCGGCAGGCAGCCATGGCATGGAAAGCTTCACGGTTGGTACCAAGCAACAGCAGGCAGACAGGCATGGAATCCAGGCGGGCCACATAGGCATAGAAGAAACCATCTGGGTTGAAGCGAGGCAGGCACACAGGTGCCCATGCCTCACCTGCTGCAAAGGCTGGTGCACCCACCCAGTCAAGCAGTAACTGCAGATCAGCTGGGTCCAGTCGGCACTCAGCCAGCACATTCCTCTCCTGGGCTGCTGTTATCAGTCGGCCGCCAACAGCCAGCACTGACAGGTCCAGGCCTGGGGCTGTACAGCGCCGCAGTAGTGTACCCAGGGCATCCCGCAGTGGACGGGCCAGAGGCACACAACGCACAGCACCCAGGAGCAGGGCACCGGGGTCTTGCTCCACACTGTCCAGGAGCCGGTCCAGTGTGCGCTCTGAGCCAGCCAGCAGACGACGTAGATCATAGTTCTGCTTATGTGCAAAGATGCGGGCCACGCTTGCACGAGTCAGTGTGCTCACAATTTGTGCGTGCACTGCAAGCAGCTCACCCCGTAGCTGTGCTGCTGATTGTGGAGTCCGGGACACAGCCACCAGCAGGAGTGGGCCTTGCTGCAGGAACACCAGCTTGTGGTCCTCTAGGGGAAGGAAAAGTGGGCAGGGGCAGAGGCAGACCAAGAATGAGCCAAGGAATCAGACAGGACACCTTTCCCAAACACTCTCCAACAGATACAGCACCTGGCCCAAGCCTGCACTCTTCCTCTGCCAGCACCAAAATTAGGGCAAGAACAAGCTAGGGGTATTGGGACATTTGTAAAGATGTGGGCTGTGGAAGAATCAGGTAATCTAGACGGACAGCATGGAGTCAGGGTGGTGGGAATGGTGAGACGGACAAGGACTGAAACAAAGCCAGGTCATACAGCACACGTCCTCACTCCCAGACAGCCAGGGGGTATACTGCCAACCACTTGGATGGAACCCAAAGAGAGGGATCTACATACAGTCACTCTCACTGACTCACTTCTGGTGGCCAGACAGAGACCCATGTAGGCAGGCAGACAGGCAGATCTACCCATGGCCAGTTACACAGACCTCTAACCCCCAGCCATATTCCCAGCCACTAGCCACCAGCCCCCATTATGCCCCCCTTTTTCTTCACTCACCAGCATAGATGGCTCGGATGGCATCTCCTGCACTCTGTACGAAGGACACAAGGGCTGTCATCACACCCATGGTGGCAGACAGTGCCTCCACACTACCATACCGTGAGTAGATGGGCTTGCCTGCCTCACTCAGCACAAACACGTGCTTCCTTTGGCTGCGCCAGTCCTCGTCACTGGGGTCACCATCATTGGGGTCCCCATCACTGGGGTCTTCTCCCTGGCCCTCAGAGCTACCCTCAGGTTCTCCAGTGGGACTGCCATCTGAAGCTGTAGTTTTCCAGTGCTCACAAGCGCTTGATGGGGCCTCAGCCTGAGGCAAAGGTGATAGGAGGCTGGGTGGCTGGTCCTTGGCCTTGGATCCTGAAAGGGAGCCCTGAGTGGCTCATCTCCTTCTAACCCCATGTTTCAACAATCTATCAAAGCCTTACCAGTCCCATGACCTGCAATGACCCAGGCATGCTGACAAAGATCTCCATATGTCTTCCCAGCTATTCAGTGAACAATGGATGAAACCTTCCTACCTATATCCACTAACACTAAGGTTTCAATGAGCCCCACCCTAAAACACAAGTAATCCAACATGTTCTCACTGCTGTTCACTGGCCCCTCCATTATTTCCTTTCAACACTGCCATTCCTAGGTTTTCAAAGCACCCCACTCTCCAAATAACTATTAATCTGCTGGGCTCTTTATTAACTTCTCTGACCCCTTATTTATTCTATTCTGATGTGTACGTACCCCTCAATGGCCACCATTAAAATACGCCAACTGACTCTCCTAATCCTTTTTTTACCCTCATCCACATCCACTAATCCCCAGTGATGGCCACAGATGCCCACAGACTCTCTTGGTTAACCATACTCCCAGCAATGGTCCTTATTTCTCCCATTATTGTGGCCATTAACAGCCACTTGGCATCTAGATCACCAGGACTCCCCTAACCTTCAGCCACTCCCCCTATTTACTTATATTGCTATATTAGCACCCCAACAAGTATATATTAATATCACCAACACTTTAGTCTTCAATAACCTTACATGACAGCTCCATGCTCTTCCACTCCACCAATGGCCACCATTAACCATCACTAACACACAAGGCTTTCATGATCTCCACCTGCTCTTCCTCCAAGATTATCATTTTGAATCCATAATGAAACCCCTTGCTTCCTTCAACACACACACTAATTCCCGCTGGCACTGCTGTCTACTGACTCACGCAATGACAATCATCAACATGCAACCTCATCTAATTTTCTCACACCCAATGTTTTCATAGTTTCTTAATTGTGTACTGATAATTCCATGTTCCCAAATACCCAAGTAACTTGTCTCAATTCCCATTACCTGTAAAGATGACCCTTTTTGAGCCCAACCACGCCCTTCTTGATTCTTCAAGAATCTAAGCTCAGGTCAAGTACATTTTGATTTCCCTACAACAGAAGGGTGTCCCGGGATGTGGGAACTCCAA
>CABHPH010137968.1:9498-29800 GCA_902168325.1 Peromyscus nudipes | reverse complement strand
AAGTGGATTTGCCGTGAACACTTCTCAGCATTTTCAGACAATCTAAGCTGTTTAGTTTTTAGTGAAATATCTTTGTCTTGAGTCTAAAGTTCCTTTAGGTGGTTCAGTATTTAGTAAGATTTTAAAGTAACTTTTTCTTAAAAATTGTATTATATTTTTACGGAACTTTCTGCCCGTGTATTTTGTGTTTGTGGCGTGTCTATGGAGGTCAGAGGACAGATGGTGGGTATCAGTTCTCTCCTCCCACCATGTGGATCCTAGGGATGGATCGGTGGTTAGGCTGCAAGCAGGCCTCTACTTTAAAGTAACTTCTTAATAAGAGTACAAAAACGTGGATTTTCCTTCTTTTGAACCTTTTATACTTGCTTATTAATCTTTCTAGTGTTGAGGTAATTTGTCTTTTTAGTATGTATTTACCCAAGTTATCAGAAATACTAAGTGATGTAGGCCAAGTGTGACATCCAGAACCAATCTTCTCATCAACCAAGACTGTCTCTGTGTGTGTATGTGTGTGTGTGTGTGTGTGTGTGTGTGTGCGCGCGCACGCGCGCGCATTTGTGCGGACAATAGTGTTGTTGGAATTTAGGACCTTGTGCATACAAAGGTGAGTGCTCTACCACCCAGGTACATAGCCTGCCTCCTTTCTATGTATGCTGAGTATAGTAATTTGAAATGGAAGTTGGTTCGTGTGTCTTGTCCTCAACATCTTCATGGCTCCCAGTTTAGAATTTCATTGGGTTTCTAAAATGGAAATATCTTGTATTTTTCATATTTGTAAAGCCTATATTTATCTGAAATACAGTATTTGAATACTCAAAGCTCACATGCTTTGTCTGACTTGACAATCATTCACAGCTTGAGACCATTTTACTAACAGGTTAATAAGATTGCACTTGCAGGTGGGGCAATTCGCTTGTGACATTAAATAGATATCTTATTTCATATTTTTAAGAAGGCATAAAAGCTGTCTGGCTTACACTTGCTGTCTTTTCTCCTTGTTTGTCTATTAGGTGAATTGTAAGAGGGAATTAAAAACAATGCTGAACCCATTCCTTTTTCCTGAGTGCCGGCTCCCTGCAGAGAATGTGTTCTACCTCATGAGACCAACCAGGATAGACAGCTTCTTTCTATAGCAGGGGACAATGGTTGTCTACTGTCTAGTAGTTGTCCAATGCTGCCTGTGTGTTAGGTTAACTACACCTTCCAGTGGAGCTTTATCAGTAATATTGTTGGATTACTATCAGTCTAACCTGCCTTAGTTCAGTAGGTTCTGAATTCTGGTACTGTAGAAAAATGTTGAAACTATAATGGTCTGATAGTGCTATTTATATTGACAAGTCAATTTTTCAAAAATTATTTTGCTTTGTGGTTGAAATGTGAACTTAGATGTATTTTCAAACCTTTTTAGTGCGTGGGACACTAGAATTATAGGTAGGTGCATGGTACTTTTTCTTAATTTTTCAGAAAATAGTATATATTTAGAGATGAGGTAATACTTTTTCTTTCAATAATTCAAGAGGTTGCACTTATTTATAAATGAGAATTTAGGATTTGCCTAGTTAACAAGTATCACCTTATAGAGAGTCACTTTAAATTTTAACAGAATTCTAGACACTTATCTTCATTGACTTTTTAAATGAGTAGGGTTTTTTGTTTGTTTTTTGTTTGTTTTTGGATGCTTGCCTGACTCCTTTTTTGAGTCTAAAGTGGCTTAAGAAATTAAAAGTGATTGGATCTTCAAGAATGTTGACAAGGATGTTTTTTTTTTGTTTGTTTTTTTAGTTATCCCCATTCTGCAAGTTTAGCTACTATAGTCTCAGTCCATGTCACTTTTCTTATTTTCACTTTTCTATTCTTTTGTGGAGGGATAAAAGACTTGAGTATTGAGAAACATCCAGATGTGTCCACCTGATGTGCCTGTCACACTAGCTGCCAACTACTGAAAAGTCAAGTAATTTCAAATGCGAAAAGGTGTCAGTATGTTTTAATTAACTGCGAGCGGGACAGGAAGAAACAAGATCATTATCACCTACTTTCTGGCAAAGTATGTGCTTGGGCTCTACACTGATCCCCCCACATCTGTTTCCTGGAAAGGATTTAGTGTACTTGGCTAGGTTCTGATACACTACAAGACCATCTACTCAGCACTGCCTATCAGACATGTCCAACTCTTGGCCCATCGCTGCATGCCATCAAGAATAGCTGTGGATGCAGCTGAACATAAAACACTAAACTCACTTAAAAACATTATGAAATACTTTGTGTGGTTCTCAAGTATGAATTTCATAGATAACAATGTTGTGTCATAGTGTCAAGTTTGGATATCCTTGGAATAAAACCTTTAACTGACTGCCAACAAATATATAATGTGGTGGGATTGGGAAAGCAGGAGAGTGTTATTTCTGTATTTATAGTCCTTAAGAAAAGCCTGATTTCTGTTGTTGTAGTTGACTTGCCAAAAGTAGGAAGTTCTTTTCTTTGTGTGTATGTTCGAGTGTTTGAGCACAGGAATGAATGTGCCACAGTACATGTGTGGAGATCAGAGGATAACATTGGGTATGAGTCCTTCCACCTTGTTGCAATTGGGGTCTCTTGTTTGCCATTGCATACAACAGGCTTGCTGGAGTTTTAGGGGTTTCTCTTGTTTCCATCTCCCACCCACCATAGGACCATTGGGGATCTGAACTCAGGTCCTTACTCTTAAGTGCTTTACTGACATCTTGTTATTCCTTTGGCACCATTTCCGAAAGACTAGGGATAAGTGAGTCTTAACTAAGGTACAGTTGGTTTTATTTAGACAATACAGCTAAGTGAAATAGAGAGGCAGAGTGAATCTATGTATAGCCCTGCAACAGACAAAGTTGTAAGTAGAGAAACAATAGACTGAATTATATGATTTTTGTTAACTATCAAAAAAATTAAATGCACCAGGTAGTGATGGCAAGTGCCTTTAATCCTAGCACTAGGGAGGCAGAGGCAGGCGTTACCTCAGGGTTCAAGACCAGCCTGGTCTACAGGGCAGGTTCCAGGACAGCCAGGGCTACACAGAGAAACCCTCCCTGTCTCAAAAAAAAAAAAAAAAAAAAATTAGATACAGGTAGGAGCTACTTGAACTTCTCCATACTATTTTATCTGTACTTTTTGTTGTTGTTTTGTTCAAGACAGGGTTTCGAGACAGCCTTGGCTATCATGGAACTTACTTTGTAGACCAGGCTGGCCTCTATCTCAGAGATCTACCTGCCTCTGCCTCTGAGTGCTGGGATTAAAGGCGTGCACCACCACCGATTTTTATCTGTACTTTTGTGATTAAATAGAATACATTTATGTAGTAAAATCTAAATCTTGAAGTTAGACAGTGGTCTAGGTTTTTCCTACAGATGTTCTCTTGTATTTGGGGGGTGGATGGGGTGGAGTGGGGTAGAAACTTTAGCCTAGGTTGGTCTGGAACGTCCAGAGTATGACTTTGAATTTAAAATCATGCCTCTGTCTAGTAAGTGCTGGGATTACAGGTAAACTGCTATGCCTGACTTGGACCTTTTGATTGAAGCACAATTGTAATTGATTTTCAAAGAATGGAGACTAAGTGCTTTAATTTTAAGTGCTGTGTCTTTTACACCAGCAGAAAAGGAGTATTAACAAGAATTTTAAATGGTCTTATTAATAAAATCTCAGGGCCAGATAGTGGGGTGATAGCTGAGAGATCAGAGAGACAGACAAGCCACAGCTAACCTCACCTTGTGAACTTCTCAGCCGATCCTGATTCCTCAAACTGGAAGCCTCTGAGTCCTCATCCAAGTGGATCTCAGCTGATCTGCCGCTAAAAGCTTAAAAGGCCTCTAGTTCCTTGTCCTCAGGCCTTATATACCTTTCTGCTTCCTGCCATCACTTCAGGGATTAAAGGCATATGTCACCACGCCTGCCTGTTTACAGTGTGGCCTTGAACTCAGAGATCTGTGTGGATCTCTGCCTCCAGAAGGCTAGGATTAAAATTACAATTTATCGTTACCTAAAAGATTCCTTTTATCCAATTCCAAGATTTGTACAAACCATATATTTTATACTATTTCATGAACCATAATAGCATTTAGAGCTTTTAACTGTTACAAAGTCGTTATAAATTACAAACCATTATAATATTAAATCAATATTTTATTTAGCCTATATGGAAAAGTTAGTATACATATAAAAACATTCATTTTTCTTTTAAGTTGTCTTGACTAGATATATTATTGGGGTTTCTGTGTTAACATTTACATAAACCGTTATGATAGGAGATAGAGAGCTGGCTTAGTCAAGTGCCTGGTATATAGGCATGAAGATCTGACTGGATTACTGGACAGACCACATAAAAAGCCAGGCATGGTCATGTATGTCTGTAACTCCAGTTCTGGGGGTGGGTGGAAACAAGCTGATGACTGAAATTCATTGATGAACTTCAAGTTCAGCTCTTGCCTTGTCTCAGTACATAAAGCTGCAATGCCAAGATACCTAATATCTGCCTCTGGCCTACTAACAAGTACATACAGCTCCCACACAACACAGTACATAAGACAGAAAAGGCTGTGGTGGTATTGGGTTAAAGTCTATAGGATTCTCAGCCTTCAATGGGTGAACCACATTGACTGAGATTAAGCATGTACTCGGAGCTTAGAAAAGTTACTGAGTGTCGGAGAACAATATGTCTTAAACTATTGAACAGGGAACTTATTTCAAAGAAGAGAGTAAGTAAATAATCTTTTTGAGCCTGGTGGTGTGACATATGCCTGTAAGCCCTAGCACTTTGAAAGTGGAGGCATGAAGATCAGGAGTTCAGGGTCTTTATTGCCTACTAGTGAATTTGAAACCATCCTGGGTTTCATGAAACCCTGTTTTGCCCCATCCCCCCCAAAGATACACAATGAAAATTTTGAAAGAAAAATCTTTTAAACTGCATATTTGGTGTTTTTCTTGATATAATGGATGTTGTAGTAGTACATATAAATTTAATTTTAACGTTTTTTAAACGTCAGTGGCCTTTTGTTACTGTTAAACCATTTTTTTTTTCTGTTGAGTTGGGGTTGTTCAGTTAAGCACTGCTGGGTAAATAGTTCTGTTCTATTAATGCTGCTGTTTGTATGAGGCAAATTCCCAGAAGAGAAGCTTAGGTCTGAGGATTTTTATATTGATTTTTAAACAAAATGGCTCATTGAGGTAGGCAATTAATACTCTAGAAAGCGCATGTGTTTCAGTTTTTTGGATTCATGTATTCTGGGTCTTTTTTTGTGTGTATTTGTTTTGAGGCAGAGTTTCTCTTTATCCCTGGCTGTTTTGGAACTTGTCTGGCCTTGAACTCAGAGATCTACCTGCCTCTGCCTCCCAACCACTGTGATTAAAGGCATGTGGCATCGCTGCCCGGCTATGTTTGGGACTAAAACAACTTTAATTGGAAACCTAGGCTGTTTGATTCCTTCCCTCTTGAAGGATTTGCACATAGAGAGAGAGAACTGGTAGATAAGATGCTGTCCAGGTGACTTTTTTTTTCTGTTATCAGCTTAATACAGCATAAATTCTTATCCTAATAGTGAAATGTTTCATTGAGACTTGCCCAGTAATTGAGTAAAACCAAAACTTATTATAAGCCACAGTCATCCTAGGGTCCCCCATGCTAGGTAGTCTCCCTGATTCTGTGGATTGCAGTCTGATTGTCCTTGACTTTATATCTAGTATCCACTTATGAGTGAGTACATACCATGTTTGTCCTTCTGGGTTTGGGTTACCTCACTCAGGATGATATTTTCTAGTTTCATCCATTTGCCTGCAAATTTAATTTCATGCTGTCATTGTTTTTCTCTGCTGAGTAGTACTCCATTGTGTATATGTACCACATTTTCTTAATCCATTCTTCAGTTGACAGGGATCTAGATTGTTTCCAGGTTCTGGCTATTGTGAATAATGCTGCTATGAACATAGCTGAGCATGTATCCTTGTGGTATGATTGAGCATTCCTTGGGTATATGCCCAAGAGTGGTAGGACTGGGTCTTCAGGTAGATCAATTCCCAATTTTCTGAGAAATCACTATACTGATTTCCACAGTGGTTGTACAAGTTTGCATTTCCACCAACAGTGGAGGAGTGTTCCCTTTGCTCCGCATCCTCTCCAACATTGACTGTCATTAGTGTTTTTCATCATAACCATTCTGACAGGTGTAAGGTGGTATCTCAGAGTCGTTTTGATTTGCATTTCTCTGATGATGTTGAGCATTTCTTTAAATGTCTTTCAGCCATTTGTGATTCTTCTTTTGAGAATTCTCTGTTTAGCTCTTCAGCCCATTTTTTAATTGGATTGTTTAGTATTTTGATGTCTAGTTTCTTGAGTTCTTTATATACTTTGACATTAATCCACGCACATATGAACACCTGATTTTTGACAAAGAAGCAAAAACTATACAATGGAAAAAAGAAAGTGTCTTCAGCAAATGGTGCTGGCATAACTGGATGTCAATATGTAAAAGATTACAGATAGATCCCTATCTGCACAAAACTCAAGTCCAAGTGGATCAAAGACCTCAACATAAATCCAGTTTACACTAAACTTAATAGAAGAGAAAGTAGGAAGTACTCTTGAACGCATTAGCACAGGAGATCACTGTAACACCAGCAGCACAGACACTGAGCACAACAATTAATAAATGGGACCTCTTGAAACTGAGAAGCTTTTGTAGGACAAAAGACACGGTCAGTAAGACAAAACTACAGCCTACAGAATGGGAAAAGACCTTCACCAACCCCACATCTGACAGAGGACTGATCTCCGGGTGACTTACAGTGTGAGCTAAAGAAAGATAAGGACAAAGATCTTTTTAAGAGTCAGAAGAGTCAGATAGTTACCAACTTTGTTAGCATTCCATAGCTGTGCCAAATTAATGGAAAGATTTATGTACTTTCAGAGGTGTTTTAAAATTCCATGATGGGTTGTTTCTTTGTCGCTGGGCCTGCGGAGAGGCAACAACTTCATGGTAGAGGAATGCCATTGAAGTGGCAACTTAGGAAGCTGAGCAGAATGGAGAGGGAAGGGACAGGAGAGGAAGGAAGGAAGTTCTTTAAAAGGCACTTTTGGAGTTGTGTGCTTCTCCCATCAGGGTCCACATTTATAATGTTCTCAAAATGCTTCGTACTGATTGAGGAAATTATTAAATTATTAAATGGACTTTGAGAAAAATCATCTTTACAAGCATCATTTTTTATTTATTTCTTTGTTTTTGTTTTTCGAGACGGTTTCTCTGTAGCTTTGGCACCTTCCCTTGAACTCACTCTGTAGCCCAGGCTGGCCTCGAACTTATGGAGATCCACCTGGCTCTGCCTCCTGAGCTCTTGTATTAAAAGCCTGTGCTACCACCGCCCAGCCATGAGCTGCATCTTATAAGTATTCTGTTTAAGAAAAAAGATTGTTCTGCTTTTAGAACTATTACAAGTGTCACACCTAACAAAATTTGTTTTCTCAAAGAAAGCATTTTGTATGTGGTTGGCTTGACTTGTTGCTAGCTAGCTTTTCTTGTGTCTACCTTTTGCTTCTGGGCTTTTACTTTTCTCTTACTTCTGTATATCTTTCACTTTCCTGACTGGCTGGATGGCTGGCCCCTGGTGTCCTCCTGTCCTTGTTCTCTTGCTCTTTCTTCTGCTCTTTTTCTCCTTCCATTTATCCTCTCTGCCTGCCAGCCGCAACCTGTTTCTCTCCTCCCTAGCTATTGGCTGTTAACCTCTTTATTAGACCATCTGGTGTTTTAGACAGGCAAAGTAACAGAGCTTCACAGAGTTCCACAAATGTTCCACAGCATAAATGAATGTAACACATCTTAAAATAATATTCTACAACATAGTTCTTGTGATATTAAAGCCATAGGTCTACATAATAGTTGATTTCTCACCTCCCACTTTATAATTTTTGTTTTGTGGATGTATTAGTGAAATCAATTTCTCCCTTACCCTTATATTCTGAATTTGTTAGTTACTTTCTTAAAGTTTAGGTTTGGGGCTGTTTTCTTTTAGGAATGATCCTTTATAAGGGGTGGCACTATTTCATACTACATTAATTATACTATGAGGAATATGTCTTGTTCTGCTTTTGGGGTGATGAAGTTTTAATTTATTTTTAAACATTTGTTTTGGTGTGCATTCGTATCTGCCATAGAGAATCTGTGGAGGTTAGGGTATAACTTGTAGGAATTGGTGCCCACCTTCCACCATGTGGGTGGTAGTAGGTTCCTTTTCTGAGCCATTATGCCAGCCTGTTATTAGAAAATAACATAAGCTTAGAAATACTGCTTTTTTTTCCCCTTGGTGGAATAACATATCTTTTCCACTTGTGCCTTTGACATGATTTCAACCACTTTTTTGTGATATGGTTAATAGTTGTCTAAAGCAGGTCATTTTCATTACCATCTAAATTACCTGACTTCACAGGTTAGCACATTGGAAGCTAGCATTGATTGAAGTATGCTGATCTCCGTAGTATTTTTTTCCCAAAATAAATCAGTTTCATAAGCACTATTTTGTTTCTCAAATAAAACAATCGAAAGAATGAATGCCTTATAATATGAAAGACTGTAATGACAAATACAATTCTTGGGTTTTTTTTTTTAAGGGAGTTTAATGGGAAGCCTTATTTGCATTTATGGAAATGTATATTTTGCCTTCTTGAGGGTTTGGGCTCTGAGATTTAATCTTCAAGGAGCTAAAACATTTTTATGTAGAAACATTTGATAGGTTTTTATTCAGTGGCAGTGGTGGACTGGAATAAAAACAATTAATTAGATGATTGGTGCTAATATCATTTTTGGAGATTTGTGGTTTCTGGGTCAGTAAAATGTAAGTAATTTCCCAGGTCTTCACATTTACTCTTTGTTCATCCAGCATTCTTTAACTCCCACAAGCAGATGCAGCACACTTACGTTGCTTGTATTTCAGTAAGATGCAGTAATACTTAGGCAGTGTTGCACTGGTTCACTCCTGTTGCACACTGCACAGATTCAGAGTTTGTAGTCATTTAGACTAGGAAACTATCTGATGTTCACAGCTGAGTCACCCAGCAAATATTAGGTAGGGTAGGTCCTGGTGGAATCTCTGTCACAAAGTGTAGTGCAGGGTTATCACAGTCTTCTGCATTTTTATTTTATGTTTTACCTTTAAAGAAGCTTACAAAAACATGTGTTTGTGTGGGTAGGTGCACATGTTACACACCTGTGGAAGTCAGACAATTTGGGAGTCATTTATCCTTCTACCATTTAGGTTCTGGGGAGCCTTGGCGGCAAAATATCTTTACCCTCTGAACCATTTTCCTAGCCATTGTTTTTGGTGGTGAGTTAAGACAAAGCCTTAGGTAGCCCAGCCAGCCCTTGAACTGGTTGTGTAGCCAAGAATGATGACCTTGAATTCCTGATGCTTCTGCTTAAGTGCTGGGATTAGAGGCATATACCCTCTGACAAGCCCAGCTTCAAAAAGGAAACTTAAAAGACGAGGTCTCTGGGGGCTGGAGAGATGATAGCTTAGCAGTTAAGATCACTTGACTGCTCTTATAGGTCTGGAGTTCAGTTCTCATCAACCACACATGGTGGCTCAACCGTTTGTAGTGGAATCTGATTCCGTCTTGTGGTGTGCATGAAGACAGGGCCCTCATACACAAATACATGAAAAAAGATAAGGTCTCACCATATATCCATGTTTGCCTGGGACCCATCATGTAATCCTTGCTGGTCCTTGTCCGGGAAGCCCTCCTGCTTCAGCCTCTCAGGTGTTGGGATTATAGGCATCGACCACCTTTTGTGACCTTTATTTTTCTTCCCACTTTCCCCCCCCCTCTGTCCTTTTAGATTAGAAATCTTTTTATCTATTTTGAAGTTTTACTACTGACCCTTCTGTTACATAGTCTGTTAGTAATTGACATTGAAAGAGTTATTTTTCAATTCTAGTATTTCCATTTGGTTGTTTTTCTAGTTTCTCTTAACTGTTGAAATTTTGTATTAGTTTTATTATCTTTGTTTCTTTTTCAATCCTTTGATAAAAAAGCAACTTCAAGGAGAAAGGTTCTCTCCCCCTCTCCCAAGACAGGGTTTCTCTGTGTAGCCCTGGCTGTCCTGGAACTTACTGTGTAGACCAGGCTGGCCTTGAACTCAGAGAGATCTGCCTGCCAAGTGCTAGGATCAAAGGCTTGTGACACTATGCCAGACATGAGAAAGGATTTATAATTTAACTCAAAGTGTAAAGTACAGTCCACTATAGTACTAGAGGAGTCAAAGCATCAGAGTAAAGCAGCTGTTCTCATGATGCCCACAGTCAGGAAGCAGATAAAGAGATTCTAGTGCTTAGCTCCCTTCCTCCATTTTCTGTAGTTCAGGATCAAAGTCAGTCACACTTGAATTAATGCAATCAAGGTAATCCCCCATATGTATTCCCAGAGGTCCATTCTAGAGTCTGTCAAGTTGACAATACTAATCCTCAGATTCACTTAGAGCATGTTTTTTCTTCATCTTGCACAGTTGATAGTTTAAGTTATCTTCTAATTCTGTCATGGGTTATCTTGATGTTGATTGATTGTTATGAATTATGTTATGTCAGAAACACAGAAAAGCATGTTTGTGTCTTTCCACAGTGTCAGGCATTATTTAACAGTAAATTCACAGCACATGAGGGCTTTTAATGGCAGCAGTTTGCCAGATATTCCTGCTTTCCCTGATAGCTCTGGCTAAGGTGAACACATTCTTTTATTACAATCTTATTTATGAGCATTAATTGTCTATACATCTATACTTAATGTATATATGTAGGTTACAGAATAGCTGCAAAGGTTAAAGAGGCAAAGAGTTTCAAGAAAAGAGGCCTGAGAGGCTAAACATGATAGGATTGCCAGAGTCTGTTGATAAGTTAAATAACCACAGTTGGAGAAACTGCTGGCTGCTAGTTGCAGTCAGGCTGCAAGGTCAGAGCGAGCTGCTGGAGTAGGGTAAACAAAGCTAAGGGTAAGATTGGGTCTAGATAAAAATGAACAGGCAGGTGAGTGAGTGGCAGGTCCAGACTGGTAGGCAGATGGCAGACCTTGTCAACAGAGGGGCAGAACCAAGCTGAAGCCCCTAGGAAAATGGAGAGTTCTCTGCCTGTTGGGCTCGTGCTCTATCTCTCCCCCTCTCTCCCTCTTCTCTCCTCTCTCTCTCTTTCTCTTTCTCTCTCTCTCTCTCTCTCTCTCTCTCTCTCTCTCTCTCTCTCTCTGCTAGGTGTTTGTTTCTTTATTGTGTCCAGGTGAGGCACTTAGACTCTTGTCTTGGTCTGATGTATCAGATAAATTTTTGGCTTTGCCTTTCTTGATGTGGTTTTAATAAGCCCATGTGCCCTTACAGTTGGAATTACTCAGATAAATGTATAGGGTCTTACTCTCTCTACTCCTGGACTAAGTCATTTATTAGTTTGCCATGTGGGTGGTGCTGGACAGATGGTACCTTTTATGTGTCTACCTAGGCACACAATGCCTCAAAATGGAGTCAAAAGCTGATTGTGATGGAGCTGGGCATGGTCTCTCAGCACTTGGAAGGCAGATCTCTGAGTTTCAGGCAGTCAGGGCTATACAGTCAAACCCTGTCTCTACAAACCAAAAGCTGTTTGTGATAGAGAGTCTCTTAAGGCCAGGCACAGTGTGAAAACTGATTTTTTTGTTTGTTTGTTTGTTTTTGTTTTTCGAGACAGGGTTTTGCCATGTAGCTTTGGAGCATGTCCTGGAACTCACTCTGTAGACCAGGCTGACCTCGAACTCAAAGAGATCTCTGCATGGCTCTGCCTCCTGAGTGCTGGGACTAAAGGCGTGTGCCACAAACTGCCTGGCTCAAAAACTGATTTTTAAAAACAATACAGAGCAACATAGGTCAGGGCACAGCCTGATTTCAGCACTTGTCTTTAATTGTTGATTTTTCTTTTTCATTTTCTAGTTTCTTCATAGGTCTAATAGTATGGATTTCAGATTTTATGCTTGGTATGTTGAGAATTAGATTCTGTTGTGGAAAATGTTGGGTTTTGCCGGGCGTTGGTGGCGCACACCTTTAATCCCAGCACTCGGGTGCTGTGGATATCACTCTGTATCAATAAAGCGCTGATTGGCCGGTAGCCAGACAGGAAGTATAGGCGGGACTAACAGAGAGGAGAATTGAGGGAACAGGAAGGTAGAGGGGAGACGGCGTGGAGCCGCGGCAGGAGAAGGAAGATGTAAGGTACCAATAAGCCACGAGCCACGTGGCAAAGTAGAGATTAATAGAAATGGGCTAAATATAAGAGTAAGAGCTAGACAATGATAGGCCTGAGCTAATGGCCAAGCAGTTTAAATAATGTAAGCGTCTGTGTGTTTATTTTATAAGTGGGCTCGGAGACTGGCGGGACTTGGGAGCTGGAGACTGGCGGGTGGCAGAGATTTGTCCTGACTGTGGGCACAGCAGGAAAATTCTAGCTACACTCGGGAGGCAGAGGCAGGCGGATCTCTGTGAGTTCAAGGCCAGCCTGGGCTACCAAGTGAGTTCCAGGAAAAGGCGCAAAGCTACACAGAGGAAACCCTGTCTCGAAAAACCAAAAAAAAAAAAAAAAAAAAATATGTTGGGTTTTATTTTGATGTAACTCAGTCTAAATTCCTATGATTTTTGTGGCCAGTGGCAGAAATTTGCTTAATTCTTACATCCTTAATTGGCCCTCTTGGAATCGGTTCTACTTCAGAGTCATCTACATATGTATTTTAATTTAAATGCAGAGTTTGTGTTCTTTCTGTGATTCCTCCCCTTTTTACAGCAGCTCTGGTTGCTCCAAACTGTTGTTATTTAGTTCTCTAGGGCTTATGAGAGTGGGTTTGCTGTAGGAGTTTCAAAGCCCATCTTGCTTATCTTTGGACAAAACCAGCAAGCAAAAGAAACTATTGGAAGGAAAAAACAATAAAACTCTACTGTGGATCTTTCTTTTGAGTGTAGGCTCTCAGGTTTTTTTCTATTACCTGCAAATAGTTTTTTTTTAGTGTGGAGTTAATAGTATAAAGATTTGGGTCTGATTGAAGTTAACTTCTTCCTTACTAGGAAACATGAGATCCACTAAACTGACAAGTAGAATCATGTTTGAGTTTTTCTTTTTCTCTGTAATTTTTTTAAGTAATCATAGTAAAAGCTTATTGAATTAATGAGATGAATGAAATATTCACTTAGTAAGAACTCTTTATGAATATAGTGTTTCTACCAAGTCAAAAAGCTTAAATGCTCTCTAGATCCATATGTTATTATTCTATTTTCATAATTTGTCTATTTTGTATGTGCTGGAGCATTACATGTAGTGGGCTATCAGAAGGCCAGAAGAGGATATTGAATCCTCTGGAGCTGCAGATCTAGGTGATTGTGAGCTGCCTGATGCAGGTGCTGGGAACATTCAGTTCTCTGGTCCTCTAACTTGAACTGCTGGGCCATCTTTTCAGCCCCTGAAGCTCTTTTACTAGGTGACTTGAATGCTTGCCTACCAACCACTACTGTCTGATTTAGTATCCACAGCAAATCTTTGTGGCAGCGCTTGATAACAGAATATAGAGAAGAAATATCAGTTTGGCCAGAGTTCTACAACTACCTGATATCTGAACTATGATTTATTTTATTTATATAATATTTGCTGCTTGGTTCTAGAAACCTGATTGGGGCAATGTGGAATAAAGAAACTACACATGCAGCCCACCTTTGTTGGTTCTAACGGAGGGTATCTACTAGAACCCTGGAAAGTTAGCCTGTTTATTATGTACAGCACAAGGAGGAAGGGTTAGCTAGCCTCATAGGAGGTCTCTGTAGGGAAGCAGTCAGCTGAGAGGAGGAAGCTGTGGCTAGTTTGTGTACATACTGGTCAATGTTCGTAAACACTGAAACTTGTACCAGAAGAAGCTTAGCTAGCCATTATCATGGTTCTGAGGAATTGGGAGTCCATGACATTGCCGTGCCCGTGCCAGCAATACACATTGACTCAGGACTCATCAGCTCCTCACAACTATTTAGTGGAGATCAGAGGACAACCCGAGGGAGTCCTTTCCTTCCATCCTGTAGGTTCAGGCTTGGTCGCAGGCTTCTTCACCAGCTAAGATATATCTTTGTAAGCCACATAAACGAGTTTGAGCTTTATCTTTAGGGATGAAAATACAGGAGTCACATGATCAGAGTAGTTTCAGAAAGATAGATTATTTGGAGATTAGATTGCAGAATGGAAACAGGTAAGATTGCAGGGTTTTGGATAAAAGGTGATGTTCTCAACTAGGGAGCTGGAAAACATTGAGAAGCAGGTAAGATTGCTTTAACTGGACTTGGTAAATGATGAAAATGGGTGTAAGAAAAGAAGTAAAGGAGAGCAAAATGAAAACTTCCTGTGGTCCATTCAAGGAAATACAGAGGAGATAACTGGGAGCTTTGGAGATCAGAGGTTTAGTTTATAAATACAAATTTGGTGGGTGTGGTATCCACCTCATCTAGATAGCTCTCAAAGCATGACGAACAGAGATTGTTCACAGTACAGGACGGAAAAGGGTGCCTTCTACAGAACAACAAGGAATGCTAAGATTTAAGAGATGGGGGGTGGGAAGAATGGGAATCCATGAGTTAGTAACTGGAAACCTAGGAAAGCAAACCTAACTATCATAGGCACAGGGTAAGACAGCAGCATTTCAGGAAGGAATGTAGTTAGTGCTTGCAGTGTGTCAAACCCTAGAGGTTTTGGAAGAAGAGAATGGGGGGTGTGTGGGTGGGGTGGATAATAGGATTTTCCAATTGAATTTCAAAGCTGTAAGTTTGGAGAAGCTTTGCATGCTTTGTATTTTTCTTCTTTAGTTTCTAGTTGGAGGAGGCAGGGGACCAATAACAACATGTTGTCACATGAGAGAATGATCAGCCCTTAAGAATGGAAGGGCTGGAGAGATGGCTCAGAGATTAAGAGCACTGACTGCTCTTCCAGAGGTCCTGAGTTCAGTTCCCAGCACCCACATGGTGGCTCACAACCATCTGCAATGAGATCTGGAGCCCTCTTCTGTATACTGTAGACATAATAAATAAATAAATCTTGAAAAAAAAGAATGGAAGGGCTGAGAAGTGCTTTCTTGAGGAAATCACAACAAATACTGTAGTTAACTCACTGTAGAGGAAATGTTTGCACTTGAAAAGTGAGTCACCATTTAATTGATTATTTTGCTAAATATTTACAGTGAAAAAATTTTACATTGGATGAGATTTACAAATAAATGGTGAGAATTTTTCAAAAATCCTAACAATCTTAAGTAATATAAAACTATTGTACAGTAGTAATTATAACACTAAAGAGAAATGCTTTAATGCTTGAACTCACCTTGGTTTTTTTTTAAACTTCGTTTTCTATTGTTGCACAAGAACGTGTAGTGGTCTATTGGTACACAGAATTATTTTAAACACTCATCTATTTTAGTGTAGTTTGATCTCATGTAATTTATTTGGGAAAACCTATTTTCATAGAAACATCTGTTCTTGTGTGTTTTGGAATACAGTAGTGTTAGTTAATACCCATACAATATAATTAATGGTTTGTTAAATTCCTGCTAACTTTCAGTTTTTGTTACTTACCAGGTTTGATCTGTGGATGAAATGAATCATGATTTTCAAGCTCTTGCATTAGAATCTCGGGGAATGGGAGAGGTAAGAACTCATCAATACTAAAAACTTATCTTTGACTTTAATCTTTGAATCATTTAAGTTTATTTTTTAAACCATAAATGTTGGAAATAGTAGTTACAGTTTTCAGACATAGTTTTTTTTTTTAAAAAAACCCTTGAAATTATGTGCTTGTGTAGTTGTGATTATTATTTTTTTTTTGGTTGCTTATTTTGTAACTTAAATCCAGTAAGTAATTATTAGTGTGCTTATTTGTGTTGAGATGATTTTGATTGGCTTGGTTAAGTAATGTCTTAATGTTTTGGTAATGAACCGTATAATTAGAATTAGCTCTGTTCAAAAGAATACATCCTATTCTGCCATTTTATATATGTATGCTGTTTGCTTTAGCTATGCTTGATTGTTACTATTCTTTCCCCCCAAATCTCTCTTGCTCACCGAAGATATTTACTTAATAAACTTCTAATCCTGTGCAAGACTCGACTGAAAACACAATATCTAGTGTCCCGTTGCTGTCTGCATTCGAATTAATTACTTCCTCATCTGACTTCTCATTTAGTTCTTTATAAATATTTTCATTGTGTTACTGATTACAGTTTGTTTTGTATTTGTCTCCTATAAATTGCTAGCTTTGAATGCTTAGCATATTAGGTACTCTACAATTTTGAATGGGTGTTATCTTTTCTATTAATCTGTGGTTTTCTTTGGGTCACCTAGTTAACCATACCATTACATATTTTAAGGCATCTAAAATACTTAGTTTTCCATATTCCTATTGAACTTTAGAAAACTTTGATGATAAAAACTCTTGTGGACATAGCTTTGTTGTGTTCTATATTACACACTCAAGTGTGGACTTTGATAATAGAAAATAACAGTAAACAGACCTAAGATGTGTAATTAATTGCTTGCTCCTGGAGACTATTTTACTTTAGTAGATTAGAGACCTTCATGAGACTCACTCCATCCAATGCTGTGCTCTTCAGATGCAGAAAGAGAGTCCAGTCACTCCTTTGGGCCACAAGAGGGCACCCTGCAGCTAGCTAACCCTCCCTTTCTTCAGAACAGCGTTTTCCAAAGAGTTTGTCATTTTCAGAGGACTGATTTAAGGGTGAGTTAAGGTGCTTAAGCTAAGTATTGCCAAAATAAATTTGTTAGTTCAGTACATAAGGTAAAATCTAATTGGGGCCCTAAGAAAAATTTGAGAGAGGGAATACTTTTTTGCTCTTAAAAGAAAGCCTATATCTTGTAGCATAATGGCTGTTGAGGCATTATTTACACTCAAGTAGACTAAACAGACAGTTGAAAGGGCTTTTTTGTTTTTTACCTGCCACTTGTTTTCTTTGGTTTTTAGAAGGTAGAATAGCGTATCTTAGCAGCAGGTCTGGGAGCACTGTAGAACATGCGTGTCATTCTAGCATTTGTGGGCCAAGGCAGTCAAGTCTTGAGCTCAAGGCAAGTTTAGGTTACTGTAGGAAGACCCTATCTTAAACTATTTAGAATAGCCTGGCGGTGGTGCTGTACACCTTTAATCCCAGCACTTGGGAGTCAAGGGCAGGCGGATTTCAGTGAGTTCAAGGCCAGCCTGGTCTACAGAGTGAGTTTCAGGACAGGCAAGACTGTTACACAGCGAAACCCTGTCTCGAAAAACCAATATATAAATAAAATAATGCATTCCTGAAGTGTTTCTGTCTTCTGTCTGTGACAGACTTGAACTTGATTTTTGTAAAAGTGAGTGAGAACTCTACATTAATTCTAGGTTCAGTTCTTGCATGTGTATTAGAGATTTATGTACAAATTGACTCTTCTATTTGAAAATAACATTTGATAAAGCTAAATATACCTTTGGTTAAAAATTATGGTCAGAAGCAGTGGTTGAATTAGTTGTCTATGGATAGACAAGGTTTTAATAGATTAGTTGCGTTGAATAGTTAAATAAAATAAGCTGAAATCCATTCTTTATTAGTAGACACATTAGATGTGCACAACCAGAGTGCTGTAGGGCCTTAATTTCCTGCTGTCTAGTGGATGGCTACAGGCCAGTTTTGTCAGTGATCTTAACCCAGTAAAAATACAGTTTTAAATAAGCAGGTTTTGCCTTTTTTTTTTTTTTTAAAAACAGTTTACCAAATAATATTGTTACCTCTAAGAGATAGCTAAGAAACCTACTCAAATTTCTGTCTCTGGGTTCTCTCCCACAAGCCTTTCTATCTTTCCTCATCTCACAGGCAGCAGGGAACCTTCTGGGATTTCCTTCTTTGCCTGTCTCTCTCTCACCAGTCTTCTCCTCCTTTACTGACAGGTGAGGTGTTTGTTTTATTCCAGAATTCATTCATTGGAATAAATTAAAGCAGCCTGTATTCTCTGGCTCTTGAATTTTCTAAAGTTGCTGTCACGTTGTTTTTGTATTGTTAATATATATATAGATAGATATATAGATAGATAGATATATCTATCTATATATATCCCCCGTTCTTTCCTTTTAAAGATAAAGTTTTGCTTATTGGGTCTGAACTGTTATAAATCTCTAATGTATGGAGAATTGTGTTTACTTCTAGGATTCATTTTAAATGTACGTTTTTTATATTTCTTGATGGGTTTATTGAACTATCATCAGGAGGTCATTCACCCAATGATAGGAGGTGGTTCACCCAAAGATAGAAACGAATCTGTATTTATCTATTCATAAACTCACTCTTTTCCCTCTCAGTACCATTCTTTTGTCAAAAGACCTACTGATTTCCATTGTATCATGTGGCTTACAACAAATATGGGCCGTAGGAAGGGGTATTTGACTTTATCAGCGTGTATAGGGATGTAGTATTTTAATCAAGTACACTGAGAGGCACATGCCTACTAACTGTTACCAGTTTATTAGGGTGCATATAGCTGGTTCTTGTTTAATTTTCAAATAATAGAATAAAGGGACCTTGCCCAAAAGTTTTTGAGGAAACGAAAATTTAACTTAAGATTACTGAGCTAATGAGTTATTTGGGGGACAGTTTCATAACTTAGTGTGGTAAATAAATTCTCCTATTTTGGCACAGTAATTTAGGGAAATATTGTGTTTTAAAATTTAAAATTTGTGTTTTAAAATCTCAAGTAGAGAGAGCCTGGCATGGTAATGAACACCCTTAATACTAGCGCTTGGGAGGCAGAGGCAGGTGGGTCTTTGTGAGTTCACGGCCTGCCGTTCTACATAGTGAGTTCCAGCTAGCTAAAACTACAAAATAAGATCGTATCTTAAAAACAAAATCTTATGTAGCGTGATAGAGTAGAAAATGTAGGGGAGACTAAAGAAACCTGTTTTTGCAAAAGTTTCACTAAGCTATACAATTAATGCTGAATTCTTTGAAAACAGAATTAAGACTTAACTCAAAAAGCTCTTTCTGATCTGAGTTGTTACGGATAAATGGAATCAAACAACTTTACTATCCAGACATATTGGCACATGCCTTAAATCCCAGCAATCAGGAGGTAAGAGGCAGGGGGATCTTGAGTTCGAGGCCAGTGTGGGTTACATGGCGCCAGGACTACGCCGAGACCCTGTTTCAAAAAATAAAAACCTTTGAAGAAAATCAGCTATTTCAGATAGTGTCTAGAGGATTGCAGTATATTTATAAAATCACTGTCTCAACTATTCTTAGTTACGAATATCAGTAGTCCTAAACTTTTGATTTACCTAGTAATAATCTTAATACTGAAAATTCTTAGAAATACTTATGAATTACACTAAGATTGAGAAAGAAACTATTTTCTATAGTAGTTAAATGTAAAGAGAAAAGCCTTACAATGAAACCCAAGGATTTAAATACCAGTGGTGCTCTTTACAAGCTGAATGTGTAAACCTTTGGCATTTGAACTTCTGGCTGTTTCCTTATACAGAAAGACTACATTAGACAACTATTCTTAGTAGGGTTTCATCTCTCTGAAATACTTACACTAACACAAGAAAGAAGAAATGAAATGGCTAGAGACAAAATCTTGGTAATGAGATACAGTTCTTTGTATCTAATTAAATGACTTATACTTTGGCTATGAAATGTTCCTAGTATTACTCCTAGGTGCTAGGTGATGCATTAAACAGTCTCTTGGTGGTCTTTCATTGTAGTCTCAATCTAATAACAGATTTATTATATTTTCTTTACAAATAAAAAATTGAAAAGCTGAAAATTGTTACTATCTTTTATTTACAGAAAAGATTAAAGACTAGGAAAGCAACATTTTAGGGCTTTGGGAAATTACATCATGGTTTCTTCTTTGTTCTCTACAACTTCATCTTTGTGTGTGTGTGTGTGTGTGTGTGTGTGTGTGTGTGTGTGTGAACTTGCTTGTATTATAAGTAGAGTGATCTTATACCTTAATTTTTTCCTGAGTAGTTCAGTTATGATCTGTTGTCACAACATCCCTTTTCTTGAAAGTGTCTGAGTTTAGAGATAAGCTATATGAACTTAGTTTAAGACAATAATGTTAATTGGCTAACTTGAGATTTTTGCTCAACAGTTTATAGAAGAAAAGTGTGATGCATAAGTGTGCCTCAAATGCTAGAGCAGGAATTTGGTTGATTTGTTTATGAGGCAGTGTGGATAGGGTTCTTACTTATTTCTCCACAGTGAGGATAGGGTTCTTACTTATTTCTCCACAGTGAG
>CABHPH010137967.1:0-35621 GCA_902168325.1 Peromyscus nudipes | reverse complement strand
ATGATGAGCCGCAGACCCCAACTTCTCCTGGGATCTGGTCTAAGGTCAGAGGCTGCCCAAAGGCATCAAACCAACAGTAGCAGGTAGCCTACAGGTGCTGTGGGAGAGAACTCAATCCTGGACTCATGCCAACCCTGTTCTGTCTTCTCCCAGATGTGTAGCTTTGGACAAGTCTCTTGACTTCTCTGAGCCTCAGTTAACTTATCTGTTAAGGATACTGCCTCTCACCGATTCTGGAGTCAAAGGAGATGAATAGCCTAGCAGGGGAAGGTGCTGGGTAGGACAGTGGGCCGTCTATTCCCGAGGCGTTGGGAACCTATCCATAGGCAGGCTCTCCCTTACCCGGCCTCTCTTCCGGCCCAGGCTTGGCCAGATGGTGGGAGCTGGGAAACGCAGCCGAGCCACACGCTGGTCTATTTTGAGAGGCCTCCTGTTTCCTTTCCTGCTTGGGGCCATGTGGTAGCCACGGACCTCTGCTGACAGGATGGGCTCAGCAAAACTAACCCTACCCTGTGGTCTGCACCCCATGAGCCACCATATCCTGGCTCCAAGCCCTGGCACTACCACCCCATTCAGCCCAGATGAGGGTCAGGCACCTAAAGGGAGTGGGGATGAGGCCCTGGTAGCTTAGCTCAGTTAGCAGAAATGGCAGGTAACACCAGCTTTTGTTGTCCTGGCTCAGCACCCTGCACTCCTAGGGGGCACAGCACCCTATCACCAGGCAGTAGTTAGCCATATGGAAATGAAGGTAGCGGGTTCCTGGGAAGAAGCTGTCTGCATTCCAGGCATGCTTTGTTTCAAGTTTCACCTAACTCCCACAGAGAAACAAGACCACCCAGAACGCTGGCCGGGCCAGGAGGTCAGGGTCAGGCTGTCCCCTGGCTTGCAGTCTGGCTTGTCTGGATTCCAGACCAGAAGGAGAAACAGAAGCCCCAAGAATTATCTGTTACCCAGCCAGAAACAGGAACAGCTTCCTTGCCTGTCTGCCTCCCCCCACCCCCCCTCCGCAGGAGCTCTGACTCCAGCATGCCAGGCTTGGAGTCCCACCCTTTCTGTGCTAGTCTGTGACCTTGCTTTTCCGTGCCTCAATTTACCCAATTGTAAAAGAGAGATGAGGACCCTTCTTTTTGGCTCTCTGGAGTGGAGCTGCCGAGTTCATGCCAGTGAAGGCCAGGGTGGGACCCCTCCGTCCTGGTTTGTCCCCACCATCTCAACAGATAACCTATGAGTGAGTCATTTACTTCTGGAGTCTGGGATGATGGAGAGAGATACCAGCTTGGTGTTTGCTGAGGGTTTGCTTTCTGCTTCCAATATGGTGCCTGGTTGCTGCATCCTCTGAAAGGGATGAGCACTATGTCCTTTCATGGCAGAAGGGACCGATGAAAAAAGGGGCCTAAGATGCTGTGCTAGTTACCAGTGCCACCAGCTGGGGTCTGGATACTCAAACGCATGAGCTCATGGGGGCCACTTCCTGTTCCAACCACAGCAGAGCCCCATTCCAGTCTCTTCTGGAGAGGTCAGTAACCTGATATAGAAAGTGGAGTCTTCAGGCCTCCATCTCTGAAGACTGTTTTATATCACTGTGACATTGGTGATTAAGCATCAGTGTGTGTGCTGAGATACAGCTGATGACCAGCCTCGGGTTACCCAGGCGAAATGAGTAATTAACGGTAGATATTCATATTCCACCGGAAGAGAGAAGACCTGACCGGTTGTCCCTGCTGCCACCTCATCAGGTAGGACCTGCGTGTCGCTACCGGCTAGTACTCTAGAATGTATCAGTCGGCCTAGGCTTCAGCAATGAGATCACAGAATGAGGAGTGGTTCTAATACAGCAGATGTCCTTCACACAGAGACTTCAGAAGCCTGTCGCTCTCCATCTCATGGCAGCACCTCGACTGAGGCTTCTGTCCTCTTCGAGGAGAGGCAGAAGGAGCAAGTGGATTGTGGAGGATGGACAGCAGCTCCCAAAGCCTGGGTGCTGCGCCCTGCATGGCATGGCTACACATGCCCCACACCACCTGGGAAATGGCGCCTAGTGGGGGCACTGTGCACTGGGGTTTGCGGAGAGCATCTGTATTAGTTACTTTTGCATATCCATGCCTAAAATATCCCGAAGGACAAACCGAGAGGAAGAGATTTACTCAATACCCTGGTCCACGCTCCTTGCACTGTCATCTCTGGGGGCACCGTGAGACAGAGAATAGTGATGGGAAGGTACAGAGGTGCCAGGCTTGGTACCTCATAGCGGTCAGAAAGCTTAGGTGGGTGGGACTGGGACCAAGTGTAACTTCTAAATCTAAACCACCAGTGACACACTTCCTCCAGCTACACCCCACCTCTTAAAGTTTTGGGTCGTTTTTTGTGTTACTTTTCTGTTGCTGTGATTAAAAGCTACCCTGACAGGAAGCAAGTCTTCAACTTCCAACTCATCTGAAGCAGAGCTGTTGGTCATTCACCACTGTGTAGACCAGGCTAGTTGGCCTGCTACCTTCTAGGGATTCTCCTGTCGGCCTGCCTTCTCGAAGTAAGAGCGCTGGAATTACAGACACGACACGTGCTAACTAATCCAGGCTTAAGTGGGTTCTGGGGACCAGAACTCAGCTCAGTTAGCCATCTCCCCCTTCTTCTTTTTCTGTTATAGTCTGTCCTCCAGGCTCCCAGACTGTGGGATGGTGGCACACACATTCACTTAGTCATCTCTGGAAACATCTCCCAGACCCATTCAGAGATGGACTTCATTAATCTCCTTGGCAGTAGGCAATCCACTCAAGTTACCTCAAGATTATCACAGATGATGTGACTGCCCTGGAGACCTGCCACAATCGGAGTCTGGACAGAGCTCGAGCATTTGTGAGGAACACCCCAGCCACACGGGCAGACAGTACAGAGTGGGAAATTGGTGACACAAGTGTCCCCAGCTGTGTTCCCAGTGAGGGCTGATTGTGTTTTCTGAGTTGGTAAACAGCTCCTGCTAAGGGGACCAAAGGGCTTGATCTACACTACTGTTGCACACTAGGAAAGTGGAGTGTAAGAATGCTGTGCTAGGTGTGGTGGTGCATCCTGCCACACCCCACTCAGAACACTGAGGCAGGAGAATCACAAGTTGTGACGTTAGTCTGGGCTGGATAGAAAGGCTGTCTCAGATTTTTTTTTCCAATAAATACGTTTAGATGTAAACTAGAAGGGTATTCTAAGCTCAGATATTTAATAATAGACCCCTCCCTCAGCAGTGCATTTCTAAGTGTGGTTCCCCAGATCAGCAATATAGAACTTCAGATCTGTAGTTTCTGCAGGTCACTGTAAACCTGTTGGGACTGGCCGGCTGGAGAAGAGTACCCAGCAGGAGTACACAGAAGCACATTGGCTGTGCCACACATGGGCAAGTTCTACTTGCATGCCTCAATCTGCAGCAGCCTTGACTTCTGTCCACTATATGTCAGCTCCCTCATTGATCACTGTTAGCACCTCCAAAATTCCCCTTTTAGGACCCCCACCCCCACCTCCACCCCTGGCACCATCCCCATCCAGGACTATCAGGCTAGATGGTGGTACATCTTTTCTGCTTATGTTTCTTGAGATTCTCAGGACTGATGCATGACTGAAGAGAGTGAGCAGGCAGAGGGCTGGAGGAATGGACAAGCAGTGGGGTGGGCAGGCAGAGGGGTGGGCAGGTCTCAGGGGAGCTGTCCAGGTTGCCTACTTAGGCTTCGTGATGCTGCTCAATCCAGCAAGGGTTAGCCAAGGGTCTGGCTTCTACCTACAGTGGCCGCAAGCTGGGAGAAAGGGGAGGTTCAGCTTTCAAAGAGCCCTTTCAAAATGCAGCTAGGAGCATCTGGCCATGGAAACTGGCATCACTGTAGCTCTTGAGATGGAGCTCGGGCCACGGATAGGTCTCTGAGCAGCTGTGACCATCTGAGAGGCAAAGATGTCACTCAAGACCTCCCCACCCTGCCCCAGCAAAGAAAGGGAGCTCCGTCCTGCCTGAATCTGAACTTATGAGGCTACATACAGGCCCCTGAGAAGTGTATTGAATCAACCCCAACAGCTACACAAAACTACCCAAACTGCACTAGCCAATAGCTGGCTTTCTGTCTGCCCAGTAGGCCAGGAAGAGCCATGGCTATAGATTTGTTGAGGTTGTCTCAGCCAAGCATTGCAAAACGAGAGAGTGCAGTCAGACCAGCAATCCCAGCTCCCATCACTGCAGCCGGGAGTGGGGGCTTCTCGGCTGTCTGTACATGGTTACTTTGTTGCTATGATTTGAATATGAAATGTCCCTCAAAGCTTGGAAGTTGAATACTTAATTCCCCAACTGTGGTGCTATTTTGGGAGCGAGCTTTGCGAGGCGAAGCCTAGCTGGAAGTAGGTCACTGGAGACATGCTCTGAAGGTTGTCACTTGAATACGAAATGTCCCCCATAGGTTCACGCATTTGAACACTTCATCACTAGCTGAAGATGATGCTTGGGAAGGCTGTGGGACTGTTAGGAGGGGAGTCCCACTGGAGGAAGTGGGTTGCAGGTGGCAAGCATTAAGGCTTTAGCCCAGCCTCACTCCCTGTTTACTTTCTGTTTCCTGAGTCTGGATACAATGTGACCAGCCAGTCTTCTGTTCCTGCCAGCTGTCATGTCTTCTACACCCTGTGGGACTGTATCTGTGCTGGTTAATTCTTTGTCAACTTGATACATGGGAAGAGGGAACCTCCACTGAGAAAATGCTTCTATCAGATTGGCTGGTAGGCAACTCTATGGGACATTTTCTTGATTAATGATTGATGTGGGAGGGCCCAGCCCACTGTGGGCCATGCAACCCCTGGTCAGGAGTTTGTGGGCTGTATAAGAAAGTAGACTGAGCAAGCCATGGGAAGCAAGTCAGTAAGCAGTGTTCCTGCATGGCCTCTGCTTTGGTTCCTGCCTCCAGGTTCCTGCCTTGAGTTCCTGCCCTGACTTCCATCAATGATGGACTGTGACATGGAAGTGTAGGCCAAATAAACCCTTTCTTCTCTAAGTTGCTTTTGGTCACAACAGAAACCAAAGTGTGACATTATCCCTCTGGAACTGTGACCAGAACAAACCCTTTCCCTGTAGGTTGCTTTTGACAGGGTGTCTTATTACAGCAGCTGTAAAATAAACTAGGACAAAGGTTACACCTGTGCTTTGTGAGGCCCGCTCTTTGGTCCCCTCATCTCTGTCTGCTTTGTATATTGTGAGGCAAAAGCCTCCTCCTCCACACAGCCTTGTCTCCATGATGTTCTGCCTCATCATGGGCCTAGAACCACAGAGCCAAAGACAGTGGCACAGAATCTCAGAAACTGCGAGTCAAAGTAAATCATCTTTTAATTTGTTCTCCCATGAATTTCAGTCACAGCTGCGTAAAAGTAGCCGACATAGAAAACTGGTATCAAATAAGTGGGATCATTGCTGTGGCTAAACCTGAATATATAGTTCTTAAGCCTTTGGGACTAGTTTGTGGGAGGATCATGAAGAAGCTGGGAGTCCTGAAATGCTAGGAGCAGAGCTCAGTGGGTGATTCTGGTGGAATCTCAGAGGACTGGAATGCCTGTAGAAATGTGAACAGCAAGGACTATGCTCATGAGCTTTCAGATGGGGCAGAGGCTTGTCCACATTCTGTCCTTGTCCTGAGACTTTGTGGAGGCCACATTTAAAGACAGGGAACTAGCTGAACTAATGGAAGAAATGATAAGGCTTCTTAGTGCTCAGACTGTGGCTTGCTTATTGCTGGCTGCTTTACCCAGGTTTGCATAAGACTCAGGAACTAAAGGCAGGTAGAAAGATGAAAAACAAAACAAAACAAACCCAACAACTGTGGTTGGGTGAGAAAAGGCTGTGTAAAGTTGGGGCTTAGTGGGGCATGATTTGTGAAGAGATTGAAAAGAAGCCATCAATGCCCAGGGGAGAAAGCCTGTAATCCAGCTACTTGGAAGGTTGAAGCAGAAGGATCACAAGGCCAAGCTCTCTTGGGCTACAGAGTGAGTTCAAGGCCAGCCTGAGCAGCCTAATGAGACTCAGTTTCAAAATAAAAAGAAACACAGAGATGTAGTTAGCCTATAAAGAACAGGACCCTAGAGTCAATATCTAATAACACACATACACACACACACACACACACACACACACACACACACACACACACAGTGCTTTGCATTCAGACAATAAGAGAGTAGGAAAGAGGCCTTGAAATGTCTCAAGAAGTGGACAGGCTCCACTCATCAAAGACTAAATATATTTGAAATACTTTTCTTTAAAAGAAACTTTGTCTAGGTGTTAATCTGGGAAGTTGTCCCCCAGAACTCATTTCCATGTATTCAATGCTGACTCCAGGCTGCTTGTGATAGGTATGGTCCAATTATTGTTCTTGCTGGTGACAGACCGTGGCATCCTCCACACCAAATGCAGAATTCAACTTATGGAGTCATTGAGGCTTCTACCAGTATTCCAAAGGAAAGCCTGGATCCAGGCCATGTGAAATAGAGCAGAATTCTCTGTAGGAAGCCCCTGAAATAGCTATGTGTGAGAGTATGAGTGAGGCCTAAGATACATTGGAGTTTGCAGGATGTTAGAGATGCCGTGACCATAGACTCTGGCCTTAGACTTTGGAGCAGTGTTGACTTCAGGGGTTCTTGCAGATGAACTGAAGGTATCGTGCCTGAGATGGGCCTTTTCGGGAACAAGGAAGGATGCCATGGGTTGCTCATAGCCATCTCCACAGGCTCGCTGTTGAATGTTTGGTTTCTGTCTGGTGCTGCTACCTGGGAGATGGTAGAAACTTGAGGAGGTACAGCCCCGCTGGAGGAAGTGGGTCACTAGAACTGTTAAACCTCGACCAGTCTCTTCCCCTCTCTCTCTGCTTCCTGTTCACCTTGATACTCTTCCATGCCCCCCTCCCCCCACTGCTGTGATGCCCAGAAACAATGGAGCCAAGGACTGTGGACCAATACATCTGAAACCTGAACTCAAATAAATAAATCCATCGTTCATGTCAGGATGTCACATGTGTTGTTACAGCAACGAACATGATATGAGCTCACTGTTGATCAAATGGTATCACAATGCTACTTTAGGACATACTGTTTTCCCTATATTTCTCCTCTGTGATATAGGTTAGATCTCTCTGTCTCTGTCTCTGTGTGTGTGTGTGTGTGTGTGTGTGTGTGTGTGTGTATGTGTGTGTGCAGGTGGATTTATGTGTGGGAAGAGGCTGAGCCTTGTCCTTCCTCAGAATCTTTCCCCACCTTCTCCAAGGGGTATCTAAGGGCTGGGGGTTCTGAGCCCCCTTCTCCAGGCACACCCTCACCTTCTGCCCCCTAGTGCCAAGCATTCTCCATAGCAGAAGACTCATTCCAAGGATTAATGGCTCAGGAAGGGGCCTTGGTGGCCAGCCAGGGGTAGAAATGAGTTTCCAATTCCAGCCTTTGTCCTTTTCTTTTCTTTTTTATTCTTTTTTCTTTTCCCCTTTCAATAGTAAGCAAGGAGCTAGAGAAAGGGCCCTACTCTTCCCACCCAGTGCTCCTGGCCTTGGAGGCTTTCCTTCCTCTTGTGCTCTGGGAGGCCCTCCGTGCCTGGTTCCAAAGGATTCATCTCCTTCAGACCTCCCCAGTCCCATACCAACAGGCCTACTTACATCCAGGTAGCTGGTGAGACCCCCAGGAATGATCTGCCCTCAGGCAATGTTTCTAGAGAAGCCTTCAGATGGCTGTGAGGGTCTCTGGCAGTTCAGTGAATGCCATCCTCTGTTCTCGGTTGGCTGGTCTTCACTATTGGAGGGACAATGTGACCATTTGAAGGTTTATCACTCACTGGTCCTTGGGAGCAGCCAGTCAGGAGGGAGGGGCACTCCTAGGCCCCTGCTGGCTTCTGGGTAAAGGCAGGTATGGTCTGTGGTTCTGAATGCTATGTGACCTCAGGCAAAATAATTAACCTCTCTGAGCTTTAGAGTGCTCACTAATAAAATGGGGATAGCCATCCTATCTAGTAGTGACTTTTGGCTTGAAAGTTTAATTAAATAGGGGAGGAAATGGCTTCCTTAGTCCGAAAGGGAAACTGGGAAGTTTAGTCTTTCAACAGGAAACTATCAGTGCCTTCTCCCTTCTATCTCCAGAGAGTCACCCTTACAATGCCCCTGTCCAGAACCCCCTAGCACCGAGTTAAGTCCACAGTGGCCATTCTTGCTTAGAGAGTGGTAGTGGCTTCTCCATATGGTTCCTTACCAGTAATCTTTGCATAGTATCTAATTTAACTTCAGGTTCTGGCTAGGAACAGCACAGGACCTGACCAACTCTCCCCCCAGTCCCCCCAGTACCCCCTCCCCGAGCAGAGGACACCTGGAAAGCAGTAGGACTTAGGGTGCTAAACCTGGAAGAACCTCAGCTGGGCCCACAGTGGGGAGCTGCTCCCACTCTGGGCTGGAGGGAGAGGAGGCTTTGTTACTGGCAGGGCTGCAGGCAGGCAGATCAAAGCTGGCCTCCTGTCCTAGAAGATGCCCTGGGCAGTAGAATCAGGCATCCAAGACCCTGAGCAAATTCTGTCTTGCAACCTACAGCCTCTAACCAGGGTGGAGTGGAGCAGAGCCTGCAGGTGGAAAGGGGCCTGAAGCCAGGGGCTGGACCTTGACTCAGGTGAGGGAGCCAGGAGCAAAGAGGTCAGTCTGCAATCTGGGGCGGAGTATGGAGCAGGTAGGTTACCTGGGCTGCCCTCTCGCTGGTGTCTACCCACCCGTCCCAAATTGCTCAGGATTGTATGGATTGTATTCCAAATCGAGAGGTCGGAGAACTGGGGACTGGAAGATAGCTCAGTGGTAAAGTGCTTGTTGTACAAGTATGAAGACCTGAGTCTAACCCCCAGCACCCACGTGAAAACGTCAGGTGAGGTGCTACATCCTTATAATCCCAGCTCTGGGAGGCAGAAGCAGGTGGCTCCATGGAGCTTGCTGGGCCGGCCAGCCTAGCCTCAAAGCCCCAGGTCCCAGTGAGAGACCCTGTCTAAAACAACAAGGTAGATGGTATCTGATGAGCAACAACCAAGGCTGAGCTCTGGCTTTCCCCACACACAAGCATATACATGCATACGCACCCTCACACACACATGTGCTCCCTCCCCCCACCCACACATACAAAAAGAGGTGAGAAAATCAGTTTCACCAGCTTGGTGAGAAATTTGAGCTCAGGTGCCCTTTACCCTCACTCTCAGGTTTCTTGGGCCTATGAAGCCAAGATGAGGAGAACCTGCCCTGAGAAAGTTACTCTGCCTTCTGCCCCTCACAAGGTCAGGTTCACAGTAATTTGCCCGTTCCACCTCAGCCCAGCCTTAGGATGCAGGAAGAAATGCCCGTCTTTTTAGTATCAATACAGTGAGGACCTGAGAATTGGGGGGGAGGTTTGCTCAGGTCACACAACAGAAACATGACCCTGGGGTCCTCCCTTCTAGGCCTGCCCTATCCCCAGAGATGGGTAGGGATCTTTCTCATCAAGTTGTGGTGCAAGTCTGGCAGCATGAGCAGCCCCTGGGAGCTTCTGGCCCCTCCCCGGGCCCACAGAGCTTACATTTTACTGAGAGCTCTGGGAATGTGCTAAGGCTTTCCATGGGGACAAGCCATGACTTAGAGAAATCTTTCCTGTTCAGGGAGTGCAGCTTCCTGTCAGGGGGAGGCTTCCTGGAAAGGACGGCTTCCTACACCAAAGGACATTGAGACCATCGGAGTTTTTATGGAGGCGTCTTGATGGAGAGGCTGGCCTTATCTTCAAAGCCCTGGCTGCACAACGTTTTCCTCTGTAGGCCTGCCCTATGCTTTCTCCACCGGAGTGCACCCCACCCACCCCAGAGTGCACCCCATCCCCCATTGTGCTCGGCAGCTGTAGAGGGAGTGGGGGAGCTGTTTGAATGGTTTCCCCCACATGAGTCCCCATCTTTCCTGTCCTCTGGCCCCCCCACCTAGTGAAGCTGATTGTCCCATTCAGCACCCCTCCCCCTGATTGGCTGCCATGGTTTCCAACCCTTTTAGCTGCCTAGTTACCGCTGCACGTGCGGCCCGCTGTGAATAAGTGTTTCTGTAATTACCGCTGGCACCCAGCCCGGCATGGCAGGGTAGAGAGGAAAGGGTTCCGAGGACAAAGGGGCTTCACTGTAGGAGGGGCAGTGAGGGCAGCCCCAGGCTTTGCTCCGCTCCCAGGCTGGGGGCTCTGGGTGGCAAGCCTCCAGCGGTGAAGACCGGAGCATCCAAGGGAGCTGCCGCTGAGAAGGGGGCTGTGACAGCCACGGGCGGGTTTTGTGCAGAGAGAGTGCCATCTCCCTCTCCCTGCCAGCCAGGCTCACGCTTTGCGCTTTGCGTACTACATCCTACAGAGCCACCAAGTGGTCCTGATTTCCCAGGACACTCCCCGTTTCCACCATGGAAAGTCCTACATCCTCAGGCTTCTGGCAAACCCGGACATGTGGCTGTATGTGATGTTCTCAACAGCTGGACCAGAGAGTGGGCTTTGTGCCCTTGTTTTACAGGGACAGAAGACCGCTGCTGAACGTGAACCCAGGTTATTAACCCCCTAGATCTAGACTGAGAGGACTGTGACCAACTGAAGAGTGGAAGGGTGGCTGTGTCCAGTACCCTCCCCACAACTCGCTGCTAGCACAAGACCAAGGTCTCTGCCCCACCGCCACCCCCCCATTGTTTCCCTGCAGTGACTGCACCCCAGAACCAGACTGCTTTCAGAGTCAGGTCAAAGGGAGCCTCCCTCAGCAGCCCCAGGCCTGGCTGGACATTTAAGGCAGGGTAGAAGGGCCAAGCTCTGGCCTTGGAGCCTAAGTGACTGACCTAGGCCTGAGCCTGTCACTCAGGTGGCCAAGGAAGCCCGAGCTCCCTCGTGGAGAAGGAAGGCTTAGCTTGAGAGAGGGCTGAAACCCTTGCACTCAGGTGCCAGTTAAACATGGCTCATTTGAGTAGCAGTCAGCCAGCTGCCTTTGTAGCTCTTTGTTGACCTTATTGTGACCTTGGGCCAGTTACCTAGTTTCCAGAAGTTGCTTGATGAAGGCAAATGAGGATGCTGTTCCCTTTTCTAAGGCCTGAAAGAGACCATCCTTTGAAAGCCCTTATTAGCATGGTGTCTACAGGGGAGTCATAGCTAGTTACTATATTGCTCTTGTGGTTTTTTTTTTTTTTTAGCCTCTTCCTCCTCTTCCTCCTTCCCCTCCTTCCTGAGTCTGGGGACTCAAGCTAAGCACTCCCCTACTCCTTGCTCCATGGCTGCATCAAAGAACTTGGCAGGTGACAGCACCAATGAGAACTGAGGACAGAGACCAATGCTACCCCTAGTGCCTAAAATAGAGACAGCTCACTCCAAAGCCAGGCTTGGCAGGGTGATTTGCCCATACAAGGCCAGAACTGTGCCACCTGGCAGCCCCTTGAGGCAGAGAGCTGTAGGGCAGACACAGTCTCGGGTATGCTCTGGTTTTGCCAGATCTGCCCAGGGCCACCCCAAGAATTCCACTGGATCCGGCTTCCTCAGATGGATGACTCCCTGGGGAGTGAGTTTTATGTGAAACCGCTTTAAGAGAAAAGCAGCCCCCACCCCCATCCCAGCCCGACATACTGGAGCTCTGACAAGAAGGCAGCCCAGATGGAAGCTTCACAGATGCCCCTCGTGGACATGGAATCAGGAGCCATTGCTTCTGAGGAGCATTGTCTCAAAAGCTGGAACTTTAAGATGCTGGGGAAGACATCTCTGGGTGTCTGGGCAGTGATAGGCCTTGGATTAGACCAAGAAAAGGCTCCTAAATCCAGTAGGAAAGGCCCCTACTGGAGCCCTGCCTCTGCCTTGAAGGAGCTGTGTGGCCTTGGGCTTGACACTCCACTTCTCTGAGCCTTAGCCTTGTCTGGAAATGGGAAATATAATACACATATGCCTTACTGGCTTCTAGTAGGGATTAACTGAGACAACAGAACAGAGACCTCACTAAACTTTGGGCTGACACACAGTAGATGTTCTGTACATCTCTTCTTCTCTAGCCATAAGATGGCATACTTGTGAATTGGACAATGTATGGAGGTTTACCTCAACTTCTGGAAACATTGTGCAGGGTCCAGCTTGCCCTCAGGGAGGTGGCATTCAGGTCAGCTCCAGCTCAGGGGTCTCTGGGCCCTGTTTCAGAAGTGCATAGTGTCTTCAGTAATAGAGATAAAACTCCCACCTCTGCGGGCAACCCAGGGCAACAGCAATAACTATGCTTTGAGAGTCTCTTGGATAGCTCTGGCCAACAACTCAGAAGAGGGCTTCTCATGGCCGGTGTTGGAGCTTTTGTTAGGTGGTCTTTAGCTCTTGGAGGGAGCGTTGTCAGCCAGATGAGAAAAGTTCACTAATATATTGTGTGTGTATGCACATATATGTACATTATATGCAATCATGTGTATTATAGTCTCTTATGTAAATAGTTAATAGCATGATTCCTTGTGGCCTTTCTAGACATCCTTCTTGTTCTTTTACTCTCCCCTCGACCTTCTTCAGTATTTACCTCCCCTCCTCTCCCTAAAGAGCCCCCCTTTTCCCATTTCCCTATCAGATCACCCGTGCCCTGATATTCCCCTCTCTATTGCTCCCAACCCTATCCTAGAAATGGTCCCCTTTACTTTCCTGGTTTCTGCAGCTACTCCAGGCTGTGTACTCACATCTGAAGATTTAGAGCCAGGAGCCTCCAGGGAGAGAGAGAGCATTTGACAATTATCTTTCTGGGTCTGGATTACCTCACTCAATATGATCTTTTTTTAGTTCTATCCAGTTACTTGTTCTTTTTTTTTTTTTTTTTTTTTTTTTCAGCTGAATAGTATTGTAGTGAGCTCAGGGATCTGCCAGACTCCGCCCTCACAGCACTGGGATTACAAGCATGTAGCACCATGCTTGGGTTTTGTTTTTTAAACATGAGTGCTAGGAATTGAACTCAGGTCTTCAGGCTTGCCTGTGCAGTAAGCATGTCACCGTCCGAGCCCACCCTCTCCCCATCCTCCACCAGGCTCCTATGAATCTCCTTTCTTCATCTGTAGACAGCATTAGGAAGGCAGGCTTGGGGCCATGTATGAGATTGAAGTGTAGCTTTGCCATATGTTAGTGCTGTCAACCTGGGGAAATTATTCTGCCTCTTTGGGCTTCGGTTTCCTCATCTGTGAAATGGCCGTGATTGCAGCACAAGTCTCCTGTTGCCTCATGTGGTCCAAGCCACCTGGTCAGACATCTGCCATGTGCAGATGCTGCCCTAGTATGTTGTCTATGCTACCGACCGTTGATCCACTGGTGTGAGATGAGGTGGCGGAACAGGATGCAGTATCTCTGTCCCCCAGCCTCTAATGAAGGTTCTGGTGTGACTCAGTTTCACCCCTGCACCCCTGTGCAGGAGGGGACAGCTCGAGTTCCTTGGGCCTAGCCCAGGACCTGCAGAAGGATTGGTGCAATGGGTTGAGGCAAGCCAAGGATGCGCGTGTGGGGGAGGAGGAAAGACGCACAGAAGAGCAGTGCACAGAAGAGCAGTGCACAGTTTCCACACTGGTTTCTCTTAAGCAGCTATCAAGGCATGAACAAGGAAGGGCTGGTAGTTCAGCGGCGAAGCACTTGTCTAGTATGGGTTCAATTCCCAGCACTACAGAAAGTAAAAAGTAAATGAATAAAAGAAAGATGAGCAGGAAGGCCTATGGAATGTTTAACGGTGCACAGGAGACTTGTGCCAAAATTACAGCCATTTCACAGATGAAACCAGGATCACTTAGGGGCCGAGCAGAGACTGAGCCATGTGGGCCAGGATGCCTGTGAGGATACATTCATCATTGAATGTCACTGTGTCCCCAGGCCTCCAGGGAGCCTTTGCATCCTAGGGGAATCAGCAATCCTAGGTGCTAGAGACACAGGGTGGAACCCCCGAAATGAAGCAGGCATACATTCCAAACTAACTCAGGTTTCAGACTTACATTAGACTGGATAAGTTTTCTTGACACCTCTGAGGTCTGAGTGGGTCATGTGACAGGGAGAAAGTAGAGCATCCCTTCCTGAACGTTCTCTGCAGATCTGTTTTTGCTTTGTTCCACTGTATTCACCAGCGACTCTTGGATCTCCTATCCCAGGTGGCCAGCACTGTGACATGGGATCTGCTTGGCGAGGCAATGACAGCCAGGCTTAGCTAACTGTGCTCTCCCAACTCCGGGTTCCTTGCCTGGGGCCCTTTGAGGAGGTGTCTGGTCTAGAAAATAGCAAAAGAAAATGGAAAAATGGGACAAGGACAAGATGTATGGACAACTGGATGAGGTTTTGCAAATGTGAGAGCCAGCCCTGAGGAGTTTACACTACTTTTAAAGAAGAATTTATAAACACACCCGTGGAAGTCACCTTCACCCTTGGTCAGAGAGGGTGATTTAAGTGAAGCAAACTGCATGTTGGAAAAGCTGGGACAGAAAAGTCCAAATAAGTTAAAATATGGTGCTTAGCAGCTGCATCCAGAGCCTGGAACCTGGGGCGCTTCCAACAAGTCCCAGCTTTGGAAAGGGCTCCACAGTGAAGCAGAACCCGAGTCCCAAATCCTGGTCTCTCCTCATCCCACTGTGATTTTACTTCCTGACTGTCTCCCAGATCTGTTCATGTCACCGACTCTCCACTGGCTCATCGCCTCTCACCTGGACATCTGCTGGCCTGGCACACCGTCCTGGCCTCCCTCCTGGCCTCCCTCCACCTCCCAGCCCCCACCCAGTTAGACCAGATCCACCCCTGACTGGCCTGACACTTACCACAGTCGGCACAGGGGATTTATTGGTGAGCTTGCAGAAGTGATGGCTGCTTCCTCCACTTTACGGCACCCTTGAGTGCAGGGCCCGAGTCTGGTTTTCCTCATCTTTCTGTCCCCTGTGGTTAGCAAACAGCAAGGAAGGAGCTTTTCCTTTACCCACTGAGCTGTCTGGGTGGCTCAAAGAGGGGAGTTTTAAAGATAAAAAGGAGAAGTAAGCTGTGCACACACGAAATCTCTTTTTCTCCCACAAACAACGTGATGAAGAACACCTTCACGCTGGCCTAGTAGGAGCTCTGGTGTGGTGTCAGGGACTCGGACACACTTGGGTGTCTGTGTAAGGGGGGATGAGGTGAGGAGGGGGGATGAGGTGAGGAGCGGGGAGAAGGTGAGGAGAGGATTCCTTGGTGAGAGTGTGAAGAGGAGAAAAGTACAGGTTTTATTTGATCGTCTATGAAAACATAAGAACTGCCAACCCAGGGTCTTGGGGACTGATAGTAAGCGTCTATGCAGTGACTACTTGCACAAATACAGTCAACACTCATGGTTAAGGTCCCACATTCATGGGCTCCATGTCTGTGAATTCAGCCAGCCAAGGATTAAAAGACCTTGGAGGAAAAAATTGTGTCTCCTCAATATACACAGACTATTTTTACTCGTCATCATTCTTGGGACGATAGAGCACGGTGACTGTTTATACAGCACTTACATTTTATTATGTATCATGAACAATCCAGAGGTGATTGAAAGTATACAGGAGGCTGCTCATGGGTCAGTTTATATAAGAGACTTGAGCATCTGCCGATTTGGGTGTCTGAATGGAGGGGCCTGAAGTTAGTCCCCACTGGGCACTGAGAGATTACTATACTCTGAAGGTTTGTGCGGTACAGTAGAGGAGAGGACATCAGCCATGGGTGATGCTTGGAGAAGGTGTAGGAGAAAAGAGAAAGGCCTCCCTCCCAGCCTTTTCTATGTTTATCCTACTGTGGTCCTGGTATGAGCCTGTGGGCTCCTTTAAGGAGGTGATGGCCCAGAAGTTGTCTGTTGGCTCTTGCTAGAAAGGCTCTTGCTTATCCCCTTTGTACCCAGCCTTCATCAGAGATCCAGGAATCCTACATGTGGAGAAGCATCTCTTCTTCCTCCTTCATCTTCCTTGTGGTAGTGGGGATCGAACCCAGGGCCTCACACGTGCTAGGCAAGTGTTCTGCCACTGAGCTATACTCCCAATTCTTCTGATTTTACTTTTCTGAGATAGTATCATTTTCCAGGTTCTAACTTGTGAATCTCCTGCCTCAGTGTCCAGAGTAGGTGGGATAGACGTACCACCATACCTGACCTACTCTTTATTATGGGGGCATAAATTTGACCAACTGTTTCCAAGGGAAATTTAACAATATCTACCAAAAATATAAAGACAGGGCTGAGGAGATTGCTCAGTTGGTAAAATGAAGACCTGAGTTCGATCCCTGAAACTCACATTTACAAAAAAAAAAAAAAGCCAATGTGGTGGCACATGCTTATAATCCCAGTGCTGGGAGGTAGAGGCAGAATTCTAGGGCTTGCTGGCCAGCCAGCCCAGTGTACTTGGAAAATTCCAGGCCAGTGAGAGATAGTCTCAAACAGACAGAAATGAACTTACTTTGTATGCCAACTTACAAAACGTCAACAGGCACACTAGCTTTAAAAATTGAAAGTGGACAGTGCTTGAGGCATGACAACTGAGGTTTTCTTCAGGCCTCCACATACATGTGCACACACACATGCACACATTCCTGAATACATGTGTGCCCTCTTCCCACCCCTCTCTCCATATACACAGACACAGTGTAAAGTTGCCCATCCTTGATATGGCAAATTATCTTTCAGGAATTTATGTAATGGGTATACTTACAGTTGTGTGAAGAGATGAATGCATAAAGATGTCCCTTGTGGTGTTATTTAATGCTAGCACAGAATTGGAATAATTAAAAGTCTGACCATCAGGAAATGGCCTGGTCCACTGAGATCCAACTGCATGGTGTCTGTCTGCAGATCATGCTCTCTGGATTTTTTCCTGACTTGAGAATACTCCTCCTTTGTGTCCTTTTCTGATTCATCTTCCAAACAGGCATCATTATCTAGTCCTCAGCATCAGCAGTTGAACAGCACCAGGCAGCATAGCACATACCTGGGAATACTTACAAAGTAAGTGCATAGGATGCATAGTACAAGGTCTGGTGCAGGGTAGTGGCTTGATAAATCATCTTTGACTGACTGAAAGAAAGAGAAAGTGTTGTGGAATACTCTTTCTGTACACTGTGAAGTTGTGTCTTTGCCAAAGCACCTTCTGATTAGTTTAATAAAGAGCTGAATGGCCAATAGCTAGGCAGGAAGAGGTTAGGAGGGACTTCCAGGCAGAGAGACAAGAAGAGATGAATCTAGGCAGGGGAGAGATGCCAGAGCAGTTGGAGAGGAAGCAGGGCATGCAGGAGGAGAGGTAAAAAGCCACAAGCCGCCGGGCAGTGGTGGCGCACACCTTTAATCCCAGCACTCGGGAGGCAGAGCCAGGCGGATCTTTGTGAGTTCGAGGCCAGCCTGGGCTACCAAGTGAGTTCAAGGAAAGGCGAAAAGCAACACAGAAAAACCCTGTGCAAAAAAAAAAAAAAAAAAAAAAAAGCCACAAGCTATGTGGCAGTATGTAGATTAATAGAAATGTGTTAAGTTATAAGAGCTGGTTAGAAACAAGCCTAAGCTAAGGCTAAGATTTCATAATTAATAATAACTCTCTGTGTCATGATTTGGGACTGGCAGTACAGAGAAAGACTGACCATAAGGAAGAGGTAGAATCTCAATGTGTCCATCAGGAAGGAGTCTGAAGATGCATGACTATAAGCAAAGTTCAGACCAGTGAGAACATTGTTTACTGAGCATCAACTAGATAGAAATAAATGAATCTGCTTATGTATGTTCAGGGAATGTATGTAAAAGAATGTGAATGTCTGTGATTGTTTGGACGAAAATGGCCCCCAAAGGGAGTGGCATTATTAGGAGGTGTGGCTTTGTTGGAGTAGGCATGGCCTTGTTGGAGTGTGTGGCTTTGAGGTCTCCTATGCTCAGGCTATACTCAGTGGCAAAGACCACTTCCTCCAACAAGATCAAGATATAGCACACTCTGCTCCTTCTCCAGCATCACATCTGCCTGCTTGCCACCATGTCAAACCATGATGATAATGAACTAAACCTTTGAAATTGTAAGCCACTCCAATTAAATATTTTTCCTTTATAAGAGTTGCCTGATCATGGTGTCTCTTAACAGCAATAGAAACCCTAACTAAGACAATGTCTAAGCATATATTTCTATGAGTGGGAAGGAGTATGGAAAGTTCTTTATGTTGTAGGCTTCTGAACTGTTCTAACTGGTTCTTTAGAACCATCCCCACCAAAAACCCAATTTAATGATAAAACAGAAACCTCACTGAGCATGCTCATTCATACCTGCAACCCCAGCACCCAGGAGACAGCCCAGCCCAGCCCAGCCTATATAGTGGGATCCTGTTTCAAACAAATCAAAACAAATAAGCAAGTTTTAAAGAAGCAAACCAACCCAAGCCAGGGCTGCATGGTTTACCCTGGCTGCCCCAGGACACAGGGGTAAGAATCAGTGTTTGCAGCCATGTGGATCAGTCTTCTTGGAAACAAACTGTGGGTTTTCATGACTGCAAACATCCCTCCTGCCCCGTAGACCACAGATGGCTCTGAATCATCCATTGACCTTGATGTTGGACCTGAGCAAGGCTCTCAGGCACCACTTTTTCTGCTGGACCAACCAAGGCTTGAGGAAACACAGTCCTTTCCTAAGGGAGACAGAGCTGAAGGTTCTGAGGCCCTGGATGCAGGAGTGGACAAGTGGTATTAGGTGAAGTGTCCCAAACCAAGTCTCTAGAACAGCTTAGATGGGGGTCCAGCTCTGCTTTCTCAGTTATATGTTCAGCCATAGCCAGGCCTGTGCTTACAATGGCTGGTGTGGGGCAGGGTCCATTTCTGGGCCCACTCTAACTCATTGACAGGCCCGAATTGTTTCCCAGCCTTCAGCTAGAGACCCCAGTCCTTCAGCACATGAGCCACAGGTTGCCTGAATATCCTGAGGACATGGGGTGGCATCCCTAGAGCCATGAGCTGAGAGAGAGAAGGACGTGCTATAGCCTCTTGTCTCTGATGAGTGGTCTATTCAGTTCTTGGTGAGGGGCAGAGCCCAGACCCAAAGCCTCTTAAAAGCTGGACCCATGGTCCCCCACTTCTACCCTGAGGCCCAGTCTGAGAGCAGCTGTGCTAACCCAGTCTGCCATAAGGAAAGGCTGGTTCATCTTCGGTGGGCAATTGAAGCCGAACCTTAGCAGGCTGGTACACTGGGCGGAGTCTGGAGACTTGCATGGACCTGCATCCAAATGCCATTTCTATGACCTTGAGCTAGTATTTCCTGTTTCTGAGCCTCAGTTTCCATCTATGTAAAGAAGGATGGTGATGCCAATTTCTAGTTAATTCTGAGGAATAAGTAAAAAGGCCTCCCAGGCAGTAAGCACTATGCCCCATGCGTTTCTCTATTTCCTTCCTCCTTTTAGCTCCAACTCTTCCTCTGTTAAAACTCATCTTCTTGGGCTGAGAAATGGATCCTCCCTCCAGCAGGTCGGACTGTTCCCCACGTGGCCCTGACATTCCCCATACACTTCTTATAGTCCATGAAGACCATCCCAACACTCAGTGCCGTGTGCCTTGATAAGAGCAGATCTGAAGCTCCCAGGGAAATGAGACCCCCCAGGCGACCCTCTTATTTTCTGCCCATTGCTGGTTTGATGAGCATGGGCAGAGCACATCCTGCCAGTCATTTTCCAGAGTGGAAAAAACCCAGGTTTCTGGGTGGTGGCTGCTGCAGAACTGCTGTTCGGCTTAGTCACCGGGGGGCAGGCCAGGGATGCCTCTGGCTTCTAACCAAGGGTCCCTTTGGGAGCTGCTGTTTCTGGGCTGGCAGAGCTGGGGCAGTGGGGTGGGGAACCAGAACTGGAGAGGATCCCAAGTCCCCTCTGAGGTACTCTCATCTGAGTCATTTTGGGGGAGAAATTGGACCTGTGTAACTCGATCACTCAAAATAGTTGGCTTAATAGACTCCAAGAAAGATCAGATCAATTTAGGTTGGAGGCCATTTCAGACGAGCTCCCAGCAAAGGGTGGGTGGTCCTCACAAGAACATTGGGGTCAGTTGTGAAGCACCTTTCCAAACCCAAACTACAGCACCCTGTGACTGGGGACCTTCCCAGCAATCAAGTAGACGTGACTGGGTGCTCTATCTATCTGGGGGGAAAGCAGGACCGGAAGCCAAGGCCTAGGGTGGTTGATGGTAAGAGCTCTTACATTGTGGTGTTGGGCAAGCCAGCCCCCTCCCCATGCCTCAGTTTACCCACTTACCAAATAGAGAGACACACTCGTTTTGAGACCCTTCTGGCTCTGGAAGTCTGATTTACTTCTGAGGTTCTCTGCCTCATCTCCTACCGCCTGGAGGTCGGCCAATGAACAAATATTTATAGAGCTCTTGGCATCTTGACAGGTGAAGCAGGAGAAAAAAAGTAATTTCCAGTCCAGCCCCTGCCCTCTCAGAGCTTGTCTAGAACATCCAGAGGTACACAGGCAAACTGCACAGATGTGACCACCAGCATCACCGGGAGCCACTCAACTCTGGGGATCCAGAGAGCTAGGGCAGAACTTGAGCCAGACCTTGCAACCCATGTGGGACTCAGGGAGCAGGGTCCTCATGTGAGGCCTGGTGAAGAATCAGAGCTCACACATACAATGTGCAGGGTGTGCCCTGCACAACTCCGGGGGGGTACCACTCACATGTGGGGATGGGTGGTGGCAATTGATATAGCACTCCATGCCTCAGTTTCCTCCTTGAATCATGAAAGTTCCTGTCCCATTGTATGGGGAAAAGAATGGAAGCAGACATGTAGACCACTTAGCTCCTGGTTGGGTAAAGGACACATGTTGGGATGGCTGGCCTCAGGGGATGGATGGAAGAGGTGGATGGAGGACTTCCTGGAAGATTCTGGGTTCTAGGACAGTACAGCTCATGGATGAGCTTGGGATTAGCCACTACCAGATTGTAATGATTTTCCCATAAACTGTATGATGAGATGGTTCTGGCCCACCAGCAGGGTCTCCTGGGAGAACTGTTTTAGGAAAATGTTTTGAAACACAGGAGCAAGGGCCCCAGGAGACCAGAGTTTTCTTCCTCACCCTGCAGGGATCTTGGACCATTCCCTATATTTGGTGTGTCTGACCACCTGTACTCCCTGTCCCACTCCATGTCCCCACTGGAGAAGGAGCTTCATGGTGGCTGGTCCCTTGGCTTACGCCTCTATTCACGAGGTTGAAGATGCAGGTTCTTGGGAGAGGTATGGCTTCTCAGAGACCAGTATGACCCCCGAGCAGGAGGCTCAGTCAGGTTGGGATGGATTTGGGCCTGGGGGATCTGCCCATCCTTAAGCCTTGCACGGCCACACTGCTGTGCCAACACTGAGCTGAAGAGCAGAGGCCTCCACTCACTGCAGGACTGACGCGTGACATCTTAGCCTGCCCGAGCCTCCGGATGGCAGCTGGCCTTCAAGACTTGAATTCAGCCAGCGTTCTACTCCCTCTTCCCTTGGCATGTGCAACCAGAAGCTGAGAGTCCTTTGCCTTGGGCCTGGACCCAGCAGCACCCTCGGGATTAATGCTAGAGGGGTTTCTAGGCTCAGGACCAAGAAAAAATAATTTCTCCTTAAAACTTTAAAAAACATAAAATAGAAAGTTCACCCTTCTGTCTCTGCCATGCTTGATGCAGGCTTTGCAGGGTACTGAAGCAACTTGTTTTTTTCCTTTAAAAAAAAAAAGTGTATGTTCAGTTGGTAGTGCATGCCTGTAACCACGGCAGTTGAGGGGCAAGAGCAGGTGAGTCGGCGGCGTTTCAGGCCAGATCTGGGTGTGGGGCTCATTAAATGCATGCATATAAAATGGAGTCTTCTGTAAGTGGTGTCTGCATCTAGCATAATAATTTGCGTGTTTATGTGTTGTTCTCTGTGTCAGTGCTTTATGCTCTTTTTACTGTTGAGGAAGGTTCCATTGAACAGCTATGGCACAGCCTACTGCTCACTAGCCAATAGAATGGATTGTTTCCACTTGGTCTGTTACAAGCAGTGTTGTGAACACTTGGCGTGCATGTTTTGGTCTGCACATTTGTCTTACATTCTCTCGAGTGTAGATCCAGGAGTGGAGTTCCTGGGTAATAATATAAATCTTCGTTCAGCTTTTTGAAGTCTACCAAATTGTTTTCCAAAGTGGCCGTATCATTTTACAGTAGAGCCAGCAGCGTATGACGGTTCCTGTTCTTGTCAATGCCTTGATATTGTGTGTGTGTGTGTGTGTGTGTGTGTGGGGGGGGGGGGCGGGTAGCTCCACAGCAAAGGGTGACCACATGGCCAGACCACATCTGCCTGGAGAGAGAGTGTGGAAGCGGCTGAGAAAGGCTGGCAAGAGGTGAGGGGAGAATGAATGGACCAGAAAGCACCATCGGCCCACACTATAGGCTCTTTTCCTCTCTCCCTTCCTTCCTTCCTTCCTTCCTTCCTTCCTTCCTTCCTTCCTTCCTTCCTTCCTTCCTCCCTCCCTCCCTCCCTCCCTCCCCCTCCCTCCCTCCCTCCCTCCCTCCCCCCTCCTCCCTCCCTCCCCCTTCCCTCCCTTTCTCTCTCCCTCCCTTTCTTCCTTCCTTTTAACAAAGCATGGGAGTCTTGTGATGTAGCTCGGTTGGCCTCAAACTTGAAATCTTCCTGCCTCAGCCTCTGGAGTGGCTGGGATTACGAGCACAGGCCCCCAAACCCAGCTTGTCTGTTCCTTCCATTCTAGCTGTTCCGGTGAGTGAAATGGTGTCTCTGGTGGTCTTGTGAGTTGCTTTTTTTTTTTTGCTTTAAAAACATTTGTTTTGTGTCCATGGGTAGGGTAGAGCACATGTGCTATGGCTCCCCTGTGGAGGTCAGAGGACAACTTGCCTCAGAGAGTCACTTTGTTCCTTCTACCATGCGGGTATCAAGGATCAAACTTAGGTCACCAGGCTTAGCAGCAAGCTTCTTCACCCACTGAGCCATCTCACTCACCCAACTCTGGTGGTTTTGATGTGCATTTCCCTAACTAAGAGTGTTAAGCAGGTGCACGGCCATCACTGATGAGTGATAAAAACCCTGGCTAGACTCAACTGCAGCATCCCTGCATGAGGATCCGGGACACTTGCTGTGAGACCTGTGCTCACTACTGTCCCTCCTTGGTCCTAGATCGTTCACTTGCACATAGGCCTTGCCTGGGGACAGAACACTCTTGAAGGTTCCTTTTCATTTCAGAGCCCACAGCCCCAAGTTCCTTAGAAGTCCTGGTTCTGCTTGTCTGATTGTCCAAGGGCTTGCTCAGGTGGCCCTCCCAATGAGCAATTTAATCTTGAGACTGGCCAAGAGATCACTTAGGAAAGAGAAAGGTGAAGTCTAAACTGGATCCCCTGGGGGGTGGGACAGTCCCCATAAAAGGAGGGCTTCCGGGAAATGACTGCTTTGGCTACGATTCATTTCAGCAGTCAGACTGTATTGTCCCCTGGGCCTTGTAAAAGTTGTTTGTTTGTTTGTTTTTAAATTTTTTTTATTTCAGTAAATGTCTTTCTTCTCTTCTCTGGGATGCTCTCCACCCTCTGTCTCCTCAGACTCTTTGGGCTTGGCCCTCAGACCCTGGGTTATGGAGCCCTGCTCTTATTCCCGTTTCTCAGGGACAGAGCTCTGCAGAGCCAAGCCCCCTCCCCTCACTTCTCCAGGCCCCAGAAGGGCCGCCTGCTGCCTGGCTATTTTTATCCCAGGAGCTTTCTCAAGGAGCAGGCACGTGAGTCCCAGCCAAGGCTGGTCCCTGTGGAAAACCTCCCCTCATGGGGAAAGAATCCGGGGGATTTTTTTGGGTCCTGGATTAGAGCCTTCAATTTTTGTGTTTCTCACTGATTTATGGGGCTTTTAGTTGTTGACATGTTGTTTTGTTGGAATAGAGGCAATATGGAGTTATGAATTGGGTCCGTTCATCATCTCTCAAGTAACTGGTGGTCAGCCTGGGGTCGGAATACATCTGTAGTGGGAAGAAAACAACTCCACGTGGGAACGGAGGTCGGGGCTAGTGTGGATTGAGCTGGGTAGACGGTGCCTGTTGTGTGCACAAGTATGAGAACCTCAGTTCAGATCCCGAGCACGTACATAAAAAGCAAGTGGGGCAATGCGTGCCTGTAATCTCAGGCTGGGGAGGCAGAGACAGGAGGATCCCGGCCGGGGTGGAGGTGGAGAAAGAGAACTGTGGTGATGTATTGTGTCCCCCAATATATTGTGCACCCTAATAAAGCTTATCTGAGGATCAGAGGAAAAAGCCAGCCACTATATTAAACATAGAAGTCAGGCAATGGTAGCACACACCTTTAATCCTAGCATTTGGGAGGCAGAGATCCATCTGGATCTCTGTGAGTTCAAGGCCACACTGGGGAACAGAGCCAGGCATGGTGACACATGCCTTTAATCCCAGGAAGTGATGGCAGGAAGCAGAAAGGTATATAAGGCATGAAGACCAGGAGCTAGAGGCTTTTAAGTTTTTAGGCTTTTGAGCAGCAGCTCAGCTGAGATCCCTTCCTGCTGAGGACTCAGAGGTTTTCAGTCTGAGGATTCATGGAAACAGGATCGGCTGAGGAGTTGGCAAGGTGAGGTAGGCTGTGGCTTGTTCTGTCTCTCTGATCTCTCAGCTATCACCCCAATGTCTGACTCCGGGTTTTTTATTAATAAGACTTTTCAAGATTCGTGTTACAGAGAACTAACAGAGATTCAACAGCCCCTCACGAGACTCCTTACTCACACTTACAAGACCCCTAGGAGGATGACATAGCGAGGGTCCCAATTTTACATGGGACAAAATTGAGACTGGGGGACCACCCAGGCAATGTCCCCAAGGTCTCCCAGGAACAATGTGTTGCAGGAATTTTCTCCTTGTGTGCATGTGTGGAGATTGGGGGGGGAGGGGGAGGAGGGGAGGATAAGCAATGTATACACCCTTCTCATAAGGTCTCGGTGACAAACTAGAGTTTGAGTCTACCAGAGTTCACCCTGGGAACCAATGAGTTTGGCATGGGCAAAGGGGCGAGTGTGGGGAAAAGCAGCCATACTAGAGGGTCTACACCCGGCATGGGCGATGGCATCCCCATGGCTGTGCAGACGAACCCTTCCGTTCATCTTCCTCAGCCCTCTACTTTAGCCCAATGCTGTTAGGGTAGAATTGCAAACGCATGGTTGGGAGGAGTGGCTTGACGCTCAGGTGGGAGCTCCATGACCCCCACCCCAACCTCCTTCTGCGAAGGACCATTTAGCCAGCGCCATGGTCTCATGCAAGCAGACACATCCGGTTTTATGAAGATGGCAGTTGCTTTGCTCAGGGGACAGTGCTGTGTAACACCATGTAGGGCAGGAGTCTCCACGCCTGGTTTGCAGAGCACCCACTGGCCCATTTCCCTCAGACGTTAAGTCTCAGCTCTGCCATATAGTAACCATGACAACCGTGACACAGGACCAGCTGCTTCACCTCACTAAGACTCATGTTCTTAGCATGGGGTTGTAAACCTTGGTTCCAGTATATGAGAGGATTCCATGGAATAGTGTGTGCACCGTCTGGTCACCGGCCATTCCTTCCTCAGGTCTCTTGGATGGCATCAGTTCCTGAGAGCCAGCTGTCTTGTGCAGTCCCTGCACCCCCTCACCCCCACATGTCTGTTGGGGGAATCCGGGACTTTTTTTTCTTCATCTGGGAGGTTTCCTTTTCATCTGCCTTAGGCTGAGGTCTGGATGGGGTGATGTCTGAAGATGTCAGTTCTTTCTGAGAGGAGAAACATCTGAAGGGAAGCCCAGGCATGGCCCAGCCAGCCCGCCATGGGGTTAGAAATGCAATGTCTTTATTGGAGGAAACACCCATGGAGGAGGAAGGCAATGGAGCAGACAGGGTGGCCAGAGTCCCTAGACTGGGGTCCCTGAAGAGAAGAGAGAAGCCTGAGCTAGGTGAGGAGGACCTTCATACCCAACCCCAGGTTCAGTCCAGCTGAGAGGGTCACACCTTGCTGTTTACCTCCTGAGGCTGGTGGTGGTAGGGCAGCAATAGTGAACCCTGGGACAGGGCTGTCCATCAATCATCCTCTCTCTAGCAGGAAGTCCACAGCCACCACATGGGCCCACTGGGCAACCTTGGGAAATGCACTCCAGCTCCTTGAACCTCAGTCTTGGCATCTGGAAATGACGGTGATAAAATGACACTTGTGTCTGGGGTGAGGAGCTTGTCTCAGCTTCTACAGTTGTGTGGCAGAGCAGCCCTGGACTGGAGACCATATCAACTTATTATTCTACGGGCCGAGGGGGCTCAGCTGGCTGCTGCTTCTGCTTCCTCGGGTAGAGCCGGGATTACTCATGCCGATGTGGCCAAAGGGGCTCCCCCAGGGCTAGTATCTGCAAGATGCCTCTACCCTCTCAGTAGAGAGCCATGTGGGTTGTTGCACCCCATGGGCTCTCACACCCTGTAGACTGCACCGAGGCTGAGCCTTCTTCCACCCAGGAAGGGCCAACGTTCAGGAAGGCATCCCTGTACTGTGCAACTCCTGCTTCTGTGGTGTTAACTAATGTTGCCTTGGCCACGGCAGGTCCCTTGGCCAAGTCCAAAGCCAGTGCCCAAGGGCACAAATCAAGCATTATTCGCTACAGGGCGTTGGTGTTTCAGGCTATGGGGATGAAGCTGTAACACTGGTAAGTTCTCCAAGGCTGAAGAGAGAGTGCTTCATGAGCAGGCCTCTGGGGATTGAAAGAGTGTGTCCGTCTGTCCATCCGTCCGTCCTCCCTCTGGCTCTGAAAAGCTGGAGCAAGGAGCAGGGGACACATGGACCCAGAAAGAAGGGAGAAGTGGAGGCAGTTTCAGAGTCGGGTCTGGGGCAGATCCTGGTCAACAGAAGCAGATGGCCCGAGGAGGCGTCTCTGGGCACCAAGAGGAGACATTTTGCCAGGAAAGCACTGGGAAGGCACTCACAGGCATGGTGGGAGAGAAAGTCCCATGGAAAGTCACAAGTCCTTAACGGAAAGAGGCCCCTTGAGGGAGAGGGGAGGTGGAGACTTCTCTGTGGAGACAGAGCTGGGATGGGATGTGACAGCAAGAACAGTCAGCAGGGCTCCCTTCGGAATGCTCCCTGTGACAGCTTCAGCTTCAGTCTCCGGGGACAGGCAAGCCTACACTTAAGTAGGGCTCAAAGAGAAAAGACAGAAACAATGGAAGCTTGAGCTATGGGGTGGGGGAGGGGCACTTTACACTCTCAGCCCCTCCTCCTGACCTGCCTTTGTAATGGAGAAAAATACTGTCCAGAGATGCCTAGTTGCTTACCCAGAGCCACACAGTATCCACAAGTCTGAGTTGAGAATTGAACACAAGTCTTGATAATAACCTGTCAGAGCTCAACTGTGGTGGTATTGTGTTCCCCAAAATATTGTGTATGCTAATAAACTTATCTGGGGTCAGAGAACAGGACAGCCACAATATTAAACATAGAGGTTAGGCAGTGGTAGCATACGCCTTTAATCCTAGCATTTCAGAGACAGAAATCCCTCTGGATCTCTGTGAGTTCAAGGCCACATTGGAAACGGCCAGGCACGGTGATACACACCTTTAATCCCAGAAAGCCACACCTTTAATCCCAGGGAGTGGTAGTAGAAAGCAGAAAGGTATATAAGGCGTGAGGACCAGAAACTAGAAGCATTTGGCCTGAGCAGGCCTTTGGCCTGGAGAAGCCTTTGGCCTGGAGAAGCATGTGGCTGGTTAAGCTTTCAGGCTTCTAGCAGCAGTTCAGCTGAGACCCATTCTGGATGAGGGCTCAGGGCATCCAGTCTGAGGAAACAAGACCAGCTGAGGATTCAGCGAGGTGAGATAGCTGTGGCTTATTCTGTCTCTCTGACCTTCCAGTGTTCACCCCAATACCTGGCTCAGGTTTGATTTTATTAATAAGACTCTTTAAGATTCATGCTACACTCAACACTCCATATCACACCCCACAGAGAGACCATCTCCAGAATCCCTGACCACAAGGACCCAGTTTCAGTGTCTGCCTAACCAGACATCCCCCCCACCTCCCCTCCCAGGGACCCAGGGCACAGTCTCCCACTGCTCCTGGCTCCTCACTCTAGCGCACCCCCAAGGATTGGGGGTCACTTGACTTCCCTGGGAGGAGGCTTGGCTTTGACACATGGGTGCCCAGTAGATAGCATCTATTGAAAATAAAACACCTCTGTGCGGGAGCAGGGTGCCAGCCTCAGATGGGGAGGATGGGAATTTGCTAGCTAGGGTAGGAAGACCTTGGGGAAAACAAATGGAGAGAGCCCAGGGAAGACGGCTCAAGGCCCCGCAGAACTGAGCTCTGGCCAGAACAGACTTACCCATATCTGAAGGGGAATTGGAGGCTGGGTCATGCTAAGAGCTGGGAGGGAGGCCGGAGCCGCCCTCAGAATCACTCAGCAGCCTAATGAGAAAAGACAGGAAGGTGGGCAGGGAGCAGAGGAGGGAGGAGGGGCAGGGAGCACTCAGAGGCTCCCCTGTACGTGTTGGTGAAGGACCCACTGATTTTGCATTGGAATATGGTTCTCAGCCTTCTGGCATGTCTGAGGAAAGCATGGCTTCTCTAATACCAGGTGCACATGAAGATAAAGGTTAGGGTGGGGTCAGAGGCCACTGAGACCCATCCACTGTCCCTCTACCACAGGGGCCCACCTCAGGGGTTGGGGCATTAAGCCTGGGTGAGGTGTGGCCTCCACAGTAACTCCAGCAGGGTCATGGCTGAGAATATAGCCCTGGAGTTCGCAGAGCCCCAGGTGATAACCTCATAGTAAAGGCATTCTCTAAGTGGCTCAAAACTGAGCTGTACCCCCGACCTGGCCCTAGGCTGCCTGCTCTCAACCCCACAGGGCAGTGAGTAACTCATGACAGACAGGCCCAGGAAACCTGTTTTGAGCACATTCAAAATACAAGCAGAAAGACCTAGCTTGGTTTGCTAATTAAGAAACCCATTTCTCAAGTAGCAGCCCTGGGGCCATTCCTACGCCAGGGCCTCTGCAGTTGCTGCTGCCCTGCCTGGAAGACTACCCCACATGTAGGCTGCTCCTTAGGTTCCTGCTAAGGTCTTTGTCTAGCTCCCCATTTAATAGCACCCTCTCTTGCTTTCAGTCCGTCCTGAGGTACATGTGGCCCATGGGCTGTTTGACAATTGCCAAATGAGTGGGAATCAATAACAGAACAAGGCTGATTTGCTCCTGCTGATGTCCAGCAGTACCAGATGTCATTGTTCCCTGACTTTGGGTCTGACTTCCCATGCCAATACTAGACAAGTAAACAAAAAGCATTGACTTGGCACCTACTGTATGTTTGGTCCCCATCGGCTAAGGGGATGAACATGGAAAGTAGAGGGTTAGTCCTTCTCTGGGTCTTCAGCTGAAGTGGTGACGTCTGAGTGCTGAGACCCAAGTCGCTCGGAATCATGGGGGACAGTTGAAGCCTGGGGGATGGACAGGGGCTGCAGGCAGCAGGAACTTTCTGGAGATAAGGGACCGATCTGAAGGACAGGCCCCATAGGGTGAGTGGTTTGAGGAAGCTGCTGTGTGGCACCCAACTGGGTGAGTGGTAAGCCAAGGCCATTGTGGTCCCTCCTCTTCATCATCTCAAACAGCCCAAGGTCACACTACAGGGGGACTCTTCAGGGACTGTTTCTGCAACCCAGGAATCTGGGAAGAGGCCATGCTGGTCCTGGCTTCAGACTGGCCCGCACACAACCTAATGCAAGTAGCGTGAACTTGGATGAGTTGAAGAACCTTGCTGGGTCCACTGTGGCTACTTGTAAATTGAACCCTTTCTTTATCAAACTTTTGAGGAGTCTTTTATGTGAGACTCTGGCCCTGTGACAGAAAAGAGAGCCCCATTACAGACTCCAGGTTGTAGCCACAGCTCCGGCAAGCCAGGTCCTTTCAGGGAGACCTTGCTGCTTCTCTCTGGGCCTCTGATCATAACGACCTTTCTCTGAGGTGTGTCGTGGTTCTTGGCAGACTTTTGTCCTTGCCTTAATCTCCAGGCCCACCAGGTTCCTCTCTGGAGGATGCTGGGAGTGGGGGCGACTGGGAGAAGAAATCTGCCCTCCTCAGCCACTGTGGCCTGCTTCTGCTGTCCTTACCTTCAAACCCAGGGCCTGAGCTGGCCCATCAGACGCTGGTCATGGATTCTTGGTGAGACGAGGGAACAGTGATTGATGGCCTGGTTTCTAATCACACCAGGGGTATTTTCTATGTATGAGACACTAGCCAAGGCACCCACCCTATCCCAACTCCCATCTTCAAAATGCAGACTCTGAGTCGCCAGGGGGTGCAGGGAGTCAGTAGTTGGCATGGTCTGCCGGGGCCTGGCAGTAGGCCTAAGCACCTCTAATTCTCAGCCGTTCTGCAGTCACCTACTATGCCCTGGGGACTGGAAGGGTGGTGGCTATGGACTTCACCTGGCCTTTCTGGGCCTGCACAGTGACTGCCTTAAGTTTTACGTGCAGCAGGAAAATAAGGATTTAGCGCCCCCTGTTGGCAAAGTCAGGTTATGTCTGGGTGGTTAGAGGTGGTGCCCAAAAGAGGAGGTGGTACCCAAAAGAGTCAGCAGTTTGTACACAAGGGATTTTTCTCTAAGAAACTCTTCTTTGTGCTGTCAACATTCATCAAGACCATACAATCGCTTGATTTTAAAGTTATCATCTTCACTCATTAGTCAATATAATATAATATAATATGATATGATATGATATGATATAATAATCAAATGTTAGACAAACATAACCAAGATCTTCTTGTGCCTTGGAACCACAGAGCAGAGAAGCCTACAGCGCAGATCTCAGATGATTGCCATAGGACATCCACTCATCCACCTACCCTCTCGCCCACCCATTTACTCCCAAGGTACTAGCTTCCATTACCAGAATGAACCTTGAGACAATCAACTTTGGAAAAAGACAAGGTTTATTTCCATGCATAGTTTAGAAGGTTTCAGTCCATGGTGCTTGGCCCTGTTCATATTGGGCCAATGAACAAGCAGCATATCACACTGGGGGTGCGGAGAGCTGGTGGAGAGGAAAAACAGAGACTAAGTTCCCAGTGCATGGACGCACACACACATGCACGCACGCACGCACGCACGCATGCATGCACGGCCAACAGCACCGCTTTAGGAAGCAACCATCGAGGTCAATCTTCTTCAGACTAAGAGCAATGAATGAAACAACCGAAGGTGTCTCTCCTTGTGCAGTTTTTATTCCAGATAGGGGGCTGCAAAGAAACGACACACAGGGGTGTTAATGGTGTAGAAGAAAGTAATGCTACTTTGGAAAAAAAAAAAAAGGAAGACAGAACGAGGCAGGAAAACTGCTGTGTGGTGGAAGGAAGGGTGGGCCTGTAGCAGTCCAGAGACCTGAGCCCCTCACTGTAGCCGACATATGTTTTTGAGACGGGGGTCTCACTGTGTAAACCAGGCTGCACTTAAACTCAAGGGGACCCACCTGCCTCTGCTTCCCAAGTGCTGGGATTAAATGTGTGTGCCACCACACTGGTTCATTTTTATTTTAAAGTTTGAGAACAGGGACCTGGGTGTTCTGGGAGGATAGGCTACTCTGGGTCCACATCTGATCCTGGACTATCAAGGCTAGCTCAGGCACAGCTGAGAAGCCTTTACACATCCTTATCTGTCCTCTGGTGTCAGCACATCTGTATCTCCTATTCTGTCTTCACACCACCTGGGAGGTAGATTTCCTGACCTCTGTCTTTAACAAGAGGAATGGGGAGGCTTGCCAAAGCCACATAAGCAGGAGGGCCTAGGTCATGGGGGATGGTGCCTGAGGTTCCCGGACACCCTCCCAGGCTTCCTTGTACAGTGGTCCTCCTGTCCTGGTTAACTCCACGTCAGCCTGCACTCACATTATGACCTCCATAGAAATGGGGAGGAACCACAGGCTCATTGGTGATTTCAACAGGCCCTATTTGCTCTGGTGATTCTCAATTAGTTGGTAAGCACTCTATTCACCCAGGGTTTTGCCTGTGCACACAGGCCCTGGCTTTAGCCTCCTTCAGTGGTCTTCACGGCTTGCCAACACTTCAGGTGATGCCAGTCCTCTTTAGATTTGCTTCAGCCTGACACTCCACGGAGCCAGTTCTCTGTAATGATGCCAAGGTCATTTTAGGTAATAGGAAGCTCCTGGGAAGAGTTTTCTAGAAGGGAAGAGATGGATCGTATTCCTCTTGAATGCTTAAAAGGGAGAGAGGAGGGGGCTGGAGCAGACTGTCCCCAAATAGCAAGGGCACTTCCAGCAGGCGTCAAGATTTCAGACTGCACCGAGATGAGTGGAAGGAGAGCCAGTGAGCTGGTGGTGTGAGGCAAGCTCTGGGATGTGGGGAGGGGAGGGACTTCGGGCCACAGACCCCCGGAGCTTAAAAGGCAATGGGGGTTTACGGTCAGCTGGCTTCGACCTAACATTGTAACACAACGTTATCTTTAAAGTTGGGGCTTGAGAACTGGGCAACCAAGTTACAGAAGAAAAGCAACAGCTATCTCGTAGTCTTTCAAGTTTTGGCCTTGTGTTGGGTTACATTCATAGCTGTGCTGGGCAGGTTGACAAAGCCGGTACCTTCCATGACAAATGCATCCTACTTGTGTGGTCTGGTAGCATCAGTTCACTCCTTTGAGTCTCTGGTTTCTAATCTATAAAGTGAGACTTACGGAACCAACTCAAAGGGGAGACCAGGAGAAGCCTGGGAGGACCCTACACTAGCACTGAGCTAATTCCTGTTTGGCTTCCCACGGCCCCTTCTTTTCCCACTTCCTCTGCTCAGGACTGCTCTGCCCTGGAACTCACGGAGGAGAGCTGTCCTGTTGGCAGCAGCTTGTCAGAGCCTGACATTGATTTTAGCCAACATGGGAGAGGAGTGTAGATTGGAAGGTAGGTGAGGGCAGGCTAGGGACATTGAAGCCAAAATACAGCTGAGGGGTGCTGTGGATATAGCTCTGTATGCTGTGAATGTGTTGCTCTGATTGGTTAATAAAGTGCTAATTGGCCAGTAGCCAGGCAGGAAGTATAGGCAGGACAAGCAGAGGAGAGAATTCTGGGAAGAGGGAGGCTGAGTCAGGAGTCGCCAGCCAGACACAGAGGAAGCAAGATGTGAAGGCAGAACTGAGAAAAGGTACCAAGCCACGTGGCTAAACATAAATAAGAATTATGGGTTAGTTTAAATGCAAGAACTAGTCAATGGTAGGCCTGAGCTAATGGCTGAACAGTTTTAATTAATATAAGCTTCTGAGTGATTATTTTATAAGCAGCTGTGGGGTCCTTGGTGCTGGGCAAGTACAGGAAAACCTTCAGCTACAGAGGGGTGTGAAGGAGGAGACTCATGAACCCAATACTAACAGTTTAGGGCTAGGCTCTAAGGGCGCTATGTCTTTGTCCTACAGCATCATTTACAATAGGCATTTCTAATATAAAAAGTCTTGGCAGAGTTCCCACTGTCTATTCCCTAGTGACCTTAACCTGTATTCACTTTCTTCATAAAAGTCCGTTTTCCAGGAGAACGCACTTCTTTGTGGGTACACTCTGTGTGTGTATGCAGAAGGTAGAGATTGGTGATGCTGGGTGTCCTTGATCTCTCTCTCTCTCTTATTTTTTTAAATAGGCTCTCTTACAGAACCTGAATTGGCTAGACTGGCTGGCTGGTGAGCACCCTGGATGTTGCAGAGTGTGCTTAGTACTTTGGAGTGCTGATACTGTGCATATGTAGAAGTGTCAAGGTTTTTATACATGTGTGGGTAGGGTCGTTATTGCTTGGAAAAAGCTGCATATGGTGGAAGGGGCATAGCCTAATTTTTTGTGTGGAGATGGTCTTAAAGACTGGCCGCTGACAGCCACAGGCCATTCCACCCCCTGGAATCTGCCGGCTTAGTTCATTTTGCTGGTTCTTTGAGGCTTTAAGAAGGTATTTCTTGGTCATTTCTGGTATTCTGACCTGTTTTCAGAAGCGTTAGTCACATGTTCACTGAGTATGGTCCTGAGAGCTTGGTAGAAATGAAGATTCTTGGTTCTCACCCCAACACTCATCAAAACGAAGTCCAGGTCCTCTTCTGGCTGGCCTCCATGGGTACTGCATGCATGTGGTACTATATACGTTCAGGCAAAACACCCACTCACATATAAAGACATACAATACTATAAAAATCATTTAAGGGGCTGGAGAGATGGCTCAGCAGTTAAGAGCACTGGCTGCTTTTTCAGAAGTCCTGAATTCAATCTCCAGCAACCACATGGTGGCTCACAACCACCCGTAATGAGATCAGGTGCCCTCATCTGGCCTACACGGATACACGCAGGCAGAATACTGCATACAAAATAAATAAATAAATAAATAAATAAATAAATAAATAAATAAACAAACAAACAAATAAATCTTTTAAAATATCATTTAAATAACTAGTTGACGCTCCAAGGGCCATATGGCCTCCATCACAACTATTTGACTCTGCCATTTGCAAAAGCAATCTCAGTGAATCCATAACTAAACAAAACCAACCTGGCTGCGTTCCAATGAAGTGTTTTTTCACTTTAAAAAATTGACCTTTGTCTGTGTGCAGGTCTGTTCATGTGCATGCACACATGGATGCCCATGTGAAGGCAGGAGTCTAGATGTAGCTGATCTTGCGGGCCAGCAAGCTGTAGTGACCCTCTTGTCTCTGCCTCCCCAGTGCTGGGATGCCAGGTACATGCTGCCACAACCAGCTTTTTAACATGTTTGGGGACCGAATCAGGCACTTTACCAGCTTTACCAGCTGAGCCGTCTTCCCAGTCTCCGATTGTTACCTACAAAGACAGGCGAGAGGCCAGATTTGACCCTTAGGCAATCATGTACTGACCCATTTCAGGAGGATGATTTACTTGGTGCTGGGATGGACACAAAACCCCCTTCCTTCTCATTTAGAACCAGGTGAAACAGGCTCTGGTTGGAGCACAAGAAGACTATAGAAAAGACCAATTTCCCCATTTTCTCCTAGAGGGCTTTACTGTGCTTGCTCAGGACACATTCTAATGGCATCTGAGTAGGATGCTCCAGCAGCTGAGCCTGGGATACTTACACATGCTCCTGAACTTTCTGAGCTATTTAGAGCCGAAGCCCAGAACACAGAGGTGGGAGAAGCCAGTGATGACTCTGAGGATCAGTTCTGTCCCCAACCATGCCAGGACCCCTGGGGAAGGCTGTCTTGTTTTCTGTGCTCAATTTTTAAATGTAGGTTCCAGCCATGCTGCCAAGGCCCATACAGGTACCCAGAGTCAGAGTCACTGGCAAGACACCCGCCCCAAACACCAGGGTCAGCTGGAGAAGAAGTCCTCCAGGAACAAGATCTTCAAAAAGCTTCAGGGGAACATGTCGAAGTTGCAGCAGATCCTGATAGACCATTTCTTGCAGCTGACTAGCCAGCAGGTGCAGGGCCTCTCACCAGAAGACCAGCGAGGCACACAGCCTCCCGGAATTGGGAAAAGAGGATGGGTTACTGTCCCAGATGCTCAACCTCATATGGTCTGAGGCTGCAAAGAACCTGAAGTTCAAAGAACCTGAAGTTCAAAGAACCTCTCCCTTGCTCAGACTCTAGATGCGATGTCAAAGCTGGGCAGCAGGCCCTGTCAGTCAGCTGTGTCCTGTCCACACGAGGTACTGGCATCT
>CABHPH010137966.1:26397-56858 GCA_902168325.1 Peromyscus nudipes | reverse complement strand
AAGGCGTGCAAAGTTCTAAATTCCCCCACCCCCTGGAGCTGAGAACTAAACCCAGGGCCTTGTGCTTGCTACGCAAACGCTCTACCACTGAGCTAAATCCCCAACCCCAAAGTTCTAAATCTTAAATGGGAAGCCTAGGGCCATGGGAGAGGATGCAATGAGAGTGGGTGGCGAAGGGCAGTGGCGGAAAAGTCACAAGAGACACCATCAGCAGAAGCCTTGGGGACTTTCAGAGGCTACACCTAAGAGTGGGCAGTCCCTGCAAAAGGATTTTGTTTCCAGACCCAGCAAGACTTGGCCTTTGCAATGTTGTAAAAGAGACCTTTAAAGACCCCAGGTCCCCAAACAACACAGATAGTGCCGCAGCATGCCTGCAAACCCGGGCCCTTGTGCATGCCAGGCAAGAACTGATGAGCCACAGCACGAGCCCTGAATTGAAGGAGTCCTTTTTGCACACAAGAACTTAGCTGTAATTCTACTGGTGACAGTTACAGGTGCTGCTAATAGCACCACACTTTACTGCCCTGGGGATGCCTTTGCCTGCTCCCGCACTCGTCAGCTATGTGATCTGGGCACCTTCCTTGGCCCCTCTGCGCCTGGCTCCTCATCTGTAAAGTATGGGTTGCTGTGAGGATGAAATGAGTTGATGAGCAGAAATGATGTGCTTCGTTCCACATGTAGGTGGCCGGGGACCTTCATCAGGCATCAGTTCGTACTACTGTCATCTGCAAAAGGGCTTTTATGGGTCAGGGCCTGGAGTTCATTTATCCAAGCCTGCCTCTGGCCACCAACGTGTGGAACGAAGCACATCATTTCTGCTCATCAACTCATTTCATCCTCACAGCAACCCATACTTTACAGATGAGGAGCCAGGCGCAGAGGGGCCAAGGAAGGTGCCCAGATCACACAGCTGACGAGTGCGGGAGCAGGCAAAGGCATCCCCAGGGCAGTAAAGTGTGGTGCTATTAACAGTACCTGTAACTGTCACCAGTAGAATTACAGCTATTTTCAGACCACATTATAGCTGTTGCAGGTATCTCAAAAATCATTTATACTCATCACCGTGCACTTGGAAATTATGGTAGTCATTAGATCCATTGCTAGATCTTGTTATATTGAATATATTAATCAAGCAGCACGCATGACTACATTGTAAATTACGCTTCAGGAGCCGGTCATCAATTCCCTTTCTGATCCTAGGTAATTTACTTACTGCATTGAAAGGCATTTTTCCCAAGAAAAGGTCGATAAGCAGTACCAGATTGCCAAGGCTGTGTATGGCATGACCCGGTAGGCTCTGCTGCTTCGTAACTGGGTGCTGGAGGCTCATAGGTACCACACTGAACATTCCTCCAGGCCCCTCACCTGTGCTCTTGCTTTCCCCAAACCAGTAATAATGACCACCAGGGGACCTGGAAGGCTGGAGTTACTAGCAAACCCAGGACCAAGCTGGGATAGATATCTAGAGTTCAAGTCTGTGTCCATCATGGCTCTGCCTTCTCTGCAAGTTGACTGTCTGCCCTCCAGTGCAGTTCCCTCAAATGCAAATGACCTACTTAAGAAAAAGGACACCTGATGGGCAATAGATGACACCACCTTTGTAGCTTAGTGCATCTCCATGGCTGGCATTTGGAGCAAGGGTCTCTCCAGGTAGGAGGGGAATACCAAAGAACAGGCCACCAGGAGTGTGTAGCCCAATGGCTACCAGCCCGCCAAAAGCTTGAGTCCACATCTCAGCTTCATCGACGCCTGCTTGTGCACACTTAGAGCCATGTTAGTGGGTTATGCTTTGGTTTCCTCGGATTTTCAATGAGGTTGAGAGTGCTCCCGGCTGTGAAGGGCCTGGGAGATGATCATAGGCCTTTCTGCTGTGCCCAGTGCTGTAGGATGAACTGTCGCCCTTGTTTCCTCCCAGAGACTAATGCATGGAGGAAGCCTGAGGCATCTGGAAGACCTTTGGGAGGTACTGGCCCTTCCTCCTAGCTGTTAGCTGGACTTCTGTGCTCTGATTGCCTGGTGCGATCAACAACAGACATCCTTAGCTTCCTGCTTCACGCCTCTGCCTGCAAGTCAGAGTCACCTAGGGAGCTGTTCATTTGTTTTGTCTCTACTGTCTTCTCTTCAGTCCAGGCTGGTCTTGAACTCTCGATCCTCCTTCCTCAGTCTCCTGGGTGCTGGGATTACAAACATGAACCATCACATTTGCTTGCCTAAGAAGCTTTTTAAAATGGCAGTGCCTGGGCCTTGCCTCTGAATAATGGAATTGGACTTGGAGTAGGGACTGAGAAGAAATACTTTTTCCAAGACTCCTTAGAAGAGTCTCCTGTGGAGATAACTGAGAACCTCAGCCTCAAAAGGAAACAGGCTGGTGTGCCGCTTTAGGGGATGAGGAGGGGAGAAGGGAGGGGAGACTTGGAGCCCATGGCCTGCTTCTGCAGACTGAATGAGAAGGAGCAAAGGTGTGGGTGTGGAGGGAGGCTATATGTGTGCTTCAGGGAGGAGGAGGGGAAGCTAGAGCCCACAATAAGAGCTGGAGGAAGCCACGAGGGTGGGAGCTTGACTCCATGCCCTGCCAGCCTAGTGACCTCACTGATTTTCTGGAAGAAGGAAATGGAAAATATGGAGCTAAGAAACAGATGACAATGTGTTTGTAGCTTCCTACACCCAGAGTGGCAGGTATGAGGAATGTAAACACCTAGTGAATGAAGAACATACAACCCTGTCAGTTCCAACCCCCTACACACAAAAAACCCTGCCTGCCTGCCCCCTCATACACTCAGTCAGATCCCACCCTCCCCCCCCCCCCCCGCTGAGCAGAAAGCCCCTGTGTGCTAGTAGATATAAGGTGACCGAAGCAGGGCATGCTGAGGCAAATGCCAGGCACCCAAGGGTATCTGCTGCCTTTTGCTCCAGCAGAAGAACGCATCAACCTGAAAACTGGTCAGAGTGATGGTTAACTTTCAGTGTAATCAGAAAGAAAAATGGCCAAGAAAGGAGAGTGGCTTGAATACAATGACAGAGAGTAATGATAGAACCTAGAACCAGGGCTTCTGGTCAAGTGATCTTTATTCTTCCCCCTTTCCTGCCCCCGCCCCTGACTTTCAGTTTGGGCCCCTAATCTGTCTGTGCTGGGAAAAGTAGCCAGCTTCCTGCTACAGCCCCGTGCCTCTCACTGGTCCTGTGAGGGAGCCTCAAGTCAGCCTCCAGCTCAGTGTGGATCAAGAGCCTAGGCACAGAGCATTTCAGGTCTCCCACCTGTGGGCCTCGCTATCGCTTTAGGGCATCTTTTGCCCAGGTGAGAGTTGCCTGGCTCCCCACCCCCACGGGGAGACTATGACTTTAAGGGAGGACGAGTCAGAGCCATAGGGATCAGTTTCAAGCAGCCCTTGGAAGGCAAATCTGGATTGAGTTTAGGAAGAAAAAAGAAGGGGTTAGCTTTGGTCCTGCCTCTTTTCCCTTCTCGCAAGCTTGCCCCTCCTCCAGCCTACGCCTGGAAATTCACTTCCCTTGGCCTGGAGGTTAAGAGCCCAGCAGCCTTGTCCTGTCACCTGGTCCCCTACCCCCACCCTCCAGCTCCAGAGCACACCATCTGGAGGAATGCCGAGCTAGTGGCTGCAATGAGTAGGTATGTGCCTGAAATTTCAGCTTTCACTTTGTCAAAGATGTCTGGGGAGAGGTGGGAAGGGTTCCAGAGCCTCCAAGACCCTTGGCAATAGGTGGGAGGAAGATGGGTGAACTTTGGTGACTCCACCAGGGTCTCTGTGTTCAGGCATCCTTAGGCTCATAGAAAAGCCTAGTCCTGGCCCATTTCCACCTTGAGTTGCTTACCAAACCCCTAATGCGTGGGAGCTTGGTGGTGTAGAAAGCTGAGCTCTGCAGCAAGAACACTCAGAAGATGGACTCGGTTTTTGTTACTATTGCATAGAAAGACTCACTATATAACCCAGGCTGCTCTGGCACTCACCATCCTCCTGCCCCGAGGGCTGGGATTACAGACCTGGGCCACCATGCCCTGCAGAGGGATTTGTTTCTAGGCAGGGTGTTGAAACCTCTGGAAGGCCCACTCAGCTCTCTAGGTTGAAGTCATGAAGCTCGGCATCTTTCCCTACCCCAGTGCAGCCCTGAGCAGAGGGCAAGGCAAGCAGGCCTTTAGTGTTCATTTGTTGTTCTCTGGTCCTAGTACGAGCTGGTGGCTTTAAGAGTTCAGCCTTGAATCTCAAGGCTCTTTGGTTGGGGTTAACATCTGCTGTGCTTTGGCCAGGCCTTTTCGGGGGGGGGGGGGGGGAGGGTTCCCAACACACACACACACACACACACACACACAGAGAGAGAGGGGGGGGCATGCATACCCAGACACCACCCTTCTATGTCACAACAAATTTCTCCACAACCAAAGGACCACTCAAGAGTCCGTACTGACAACTGCACCTCTTCTTTGAGCATTCTAGGTGGCTGTGATCGCAGCCAGCATGCCTCTGTCCAAGTTACAACAACTCACTCCAGTCACCAAGAGTCAAGCTGTCAGATGTTCTTGGCGGTACAAGCAATGCTTGGACCATATACGATTCTGATGGTCTGACTAGGGGTCTCACTTTACCCCTAGTGACCAGAGACAGTGGGTCGGCCCCCTCTGTGTGAGAGGACTCAGGAGGAGCTTGTCGATCTTGGCAGGCTCTCTGGCCTTGAGGTCCTGTGTGGCCAGGTACTGTTCAGGGACCAGGCCCAAGTCTCTTTCAGGAAAGACGGCTGTTGTATGAGATGTACCCATTCTAGTGCCAACAGCATCAGCATCTACTATGTCCCTATCAGAGCATCTTGGGACACTGGAAGCTAGTTCTTCTTTTCTCACGCAGGCTGGGTAAACAGGGAAAGGCAGAGAAGGGATGTGGAGAAACAGCCCAAGTAGAAGAATCAGCTGCCATATTGGGAAGCTAGTGTGGCCCCAGACACACACCAGCAATGGGCACCAATGGGCATCTAGCAGGCATCCAATTGCTGAATAACTACACAAATAAGTGCAAAATGTGTCCTGAAATATGGAGGGATGGGCACGCCAGAGCTTAAAAAGTCCCGGGCTCCCCTTGAAACTCTGTCACCAGCCCAGTTTGTCTTCTCTGTCTCTTCCTTTGTGCACCCCTCTTGTAGCTAAAAGCACTAAAGCCCCTTTCTGTGAAATACAAACCTAAGTCCTTAGAAACTAAGAGCCTTGCCTGCGGTCAGGTATGCAAGTTGAAATCAAACCCCAGAAGACGTCCCATGGAGCCTGACCTACCGTGGGTGCAACTCAAGCAGTCTGGACCCCATTTGCCTTATCCAAGAGCCACCTGGGTGTCCTGAACAGACAGCTGTTTGGGGCTGGCTTGGTCGCCCCCTGCCTCCCTGGTGGTTTCTTAGCCCCCTAGGAGCATGGCTGCCACCACTAGTGTCCCTCTCGAGGACATTGCTGCTCACCTAAGAGGTTATTTCTGAGCCTGGAAAGGAGTAGACAACTGCATGTTCTTTCCCAAGGCTATGACAGCACTGTATTTGATTATCCTTGCATACCTTTCATCCCACTGTGGCTGCTCCTGCCTCCTGGTGATGGGATGTCACCAAGATGAACCCTCTAGTTCCTTCGGGGAAGCCTGCTGTCCTTGCCTGTGTTCTGCCCACTCGCTAGTGACCTTGGGATTCATCAATCCTTTGCAGAGTTAAGCAGCGCCCCCCAAGCAAATGGCTCAGCTGCACAGTAGGAAGATAGGGGCAGGGAAAGTGAGGGTTCACATCAGGAAGGTTGAAAGTCTGCCTGTGTCCTCGAGATCAATAGAGAATCTGAGAGACTTCGTAGTAGTTCGGTTAAGATTGTTCTGTCTTGTGAGGGTGTGTGTGTGTGTGTCTGTGTGTCTGTGTGTCTGTGGGGGGGGTAGTACTTTATTTCGTAGCCTGTTTGTACCCAACTCTGTTTGTTTGAGGGAAGCTAAAGGTTTTCATATACTATTATTTTTTAATGTGGAAAAACGCCATCCCTTCAATGTAAAGCTGAGTAATTCCAGTAAAAGGATCCAAGTGAATGAGGCTTCTGCCCAAGTATGGGAAAATATCCATCCATCTCTCCCCTTAATTAGAAAAGTGGCCTTCCAAGTGGTGAGTCATGCTGCACGCTGGCAAATCGCACCATTCCTAGCCAGTGGGCAGGGACAACAGAGGTGAGAGCTGGTGGTGGCTGTGACACAGCTGAGACATGAGAAGAGGCTTGGATCCCTGGTGCCAGCAGCTCTGTGGCCTAGTGTTGCTTGTTCCTGTGCCAAAAAAAAAAAATTATTTGCCTAGCTGCATCATCCAGGATGCTGATCCCATGTCTGAGTTGACCCGTGCATTCTGATAAGTGGGGTGTTGCAAGGGGCACTTGGCATCAGACACGGCTCTTTGCATGATCTGGGCTTCTGTTTTCTTGAGGAAGACACATACAGTGAATAGCGTAAAGCACACTGGGTCATAATGATTCAGCCAGTGAGCTTTTCCATATGTGGACACATGTGTGTGACTATCACCCAGTGCAAAATACAGAGGGTTTGCACAACCATAAGGCTCACTCTTGCCCCTTTGGTCCAGGGCCTCTCTGTTTACATGTTCTAAGTACTGAAATTCGGTATTTCTAATTGGTCCTGTGCTGGGAAATGTAAGAACCAGTTCTGGTGTGTGTGTGAGGATGCCCTGCCTTGTACTGTTTCTCAAAAACTCTTTGTGGTGTAAACATTCCCACCGCAGCTGGTTTCAAGCTACCAACAGCTTAGCATCTGGCTCAAAAAAAAATTCTGAAAAAATGAAGTTTGGTTCTGATAAGTCTGAGCAAGCTGATCAAAGCAAGCAAGGGGGATCAAAGAGGGCAAGTCCAGTGGTGTACCCAGTACAGCCTAACTGGGCTGCAGTAAGGGGTCTCCCGCATACACTCAGCCCCTCCACTAAGGAAACAATTGCTCACAGGATTTTGAGTGATCACCAAATTCATTTATCCACACAAATGACTCTAGAGTCACAAACATGAGCAAATCATCATAGCTTTATCACCCAAGGCACCATAGTAATTTAACACTCGGAAGATTCGTGTCTTAGTTACTTTGCCTGCTACTGTGACAACATATCCTGACTAAGGCAACTTAAGGAAGGAAAGGCTTATTCTGGCTCACAGTTTAAGGGTACAGTCCATCATGGTGGGGCGGTCAAGGTGGCAGGAACCAAAACAGCTGGTCATGTTGAGTCTCAGGAAGAAGAGAGCCGTGAATGCTAGTGCTCAACTCACTTTCTCCTTTTTTATACAGTTCAGGATCCCAGCCCAGGGAATAGTGCTACCCAGAATGGGCAGGTCTTTCCACCTCATTTTATCTAATCAAAATAACCCCTCTCAGGCACACCCAGATGTTCATCTTCAGGTGATTCTAAATGTTGACTACTACAGGCCTCCCCACAGTTGAGATGCTGAGCTGTTCATTACCACCAAGAACTGTCTCATTACCGTTAAGAACTCCTTCATACTACCTCTTGGTATTTGCATCTACTCGATTTACTTGGGATTGTGGCTAAAAGGATACAGTCCACCATGGTGGGAAGGCTTTGCAACAGGAGTTTGATCACATCAGGGTGGGTAAGGAAGCAGAGAGAAGGTAGGAAGCAAAATCAGGCTATACATTTCGAGACTCACTATCCAGTGACCCACTTCTCCCAAAGAGACCCTACCTCCTAAAGCTTCAACAGCCTACAAAAACAGTGCTACCATCTGGGACCAAGTGTTCAAATATATAAGCCTGTGGGAGATATCTCACACTGAAATCATAACAGTCCACTCCTTCCTTGAGAGACTCATGGTCAACTCATAAAGCAAAATCACTTAGTCCAACTCAGAAAAGTCCCCATAGTCTTACAGTTCCAACACTATTTGAAAGTCCATAGCCTATTCTGAGACTCAAAGGGGTCTTTTAACTGGGAGCTACTGTAAAATCAAAAACCAAGTTACAAACTTGCAATATACAGTGGCCCAGGGTAAGCCTCCTCATTCCAAAAAGGCGGAACAGTTGTTGCATCGAGTGGCAATTTGTTCCTTTCATGGCTGAGTAGCAGTCCACGACCCAAATGCACCCATTCATTTTGGCCATGCACCTGTGGAAGGACTGCTGGAATGATTTCAATGTAGGGACATTATGAAATAAAGCAACTCTGAGCACTCAGGAAATGGGTTTGTGTGTGAATATGTATTCATTCTTCTGGGACAAGTGCCCGAGAGTTCATTTGCTGGATTGTCTGGCAATTGCATGCTTAGTTTTTCAATGGCCACACTCTATTCCAGCGTGCCTGTACCCTCTCATGATCCCCCCAACAATGGATGGCTGATTGGGTTTCTTGACACCCTCACCAACACTTTGTGTGATCACTGGTCATTCTGCTAGGCATGTAGTGATACACATGACAGTCTTGACTTCCATTTCCCTAGTCGCTGATAACTTGGAAAGTATTTTCATCTTTTGGGTGTGTTGGTCATCTACATGCCCTCTTCAATGAAATGTCTCCTATGACTTTTGCCCATTGTCTAACTGAGCTTGTTTGGTTTTGTTTGTTTTCAGAGACCAAGTCTCACTATGTAGCTCTGGCTGACTGGGAACTTGATAAGTAGACCAAGCTGACCTTAAATCACAGAGATCTGCCTGCCTCTACCTCCCAAGAGCTAGGTTTTGCTGGGATTTTAATGAGCTTTGAGAGGTAGTTACCATTCCTTTGTTGGACATGCAGTTGACTTTCTCCTACTCTATTTTTATTTTGCTTTTATTGTATTTATTTTATTTTATGTATATGGTCTTTTGCCTGCACATATGTCTGTGCACCACTTGTGTGCCTGGTGCTCACAGAGGCCAGAAGAGGATGTCAGATCCCCTGGATCTGGAGTTACAGACAGTTGGGAGCTGCCATGTGGGTGCTGGGAATTGAACCCAAGTCCTCTGGAAGAACAACCAGTGCTCTTAACTGCTCAGCCATCTCTCTAGACCCTCCCACTCCAGTTCATCTTTTCATTCTCTTTATATGTTCAAAAGAATTAATTCTGAGGTTCAGTTGATTAATTTTTCCTTTATGGCTCTTCTTTTGCTTAACTCTACATTCCAAAGACTTGTTTCATTTTTCCCCTAAAAGTTTGGTAAGCTCATGTTTACATTTGCCTTATCATATATTTTCAGTTGATTTTTTTCTTCTTTTTCTCCCTGGTGCCAGGAGTTAACAGCCAGAGCCTTGACTACGCCAGACATGTTCTTTATCACAGGGCTGCATCTCCGACACTTTTCATTTTTGTCTTGTCTTATTAAGTTTCCCAGGCTGGACACAAAGTTGTGATCCTCCACCTCAGCCTCCTGAATAGCTGGCATTACAGACATCTGCTACTATGCCTAGTGGAGTTCAGAGTTCATTTTTTTTCTCTAAGGCATGAGGTTTAGATCAAGACTTTTTTTTGAGGGGGGGCCTGTGCATTTGATTGACTGGGGACCATTTGTTGAATAGATTATCCTCCCATCAAATTGCTTTTGTACCTTAGTCAAAAATCAGTCAGGCACAGTTTGTAGGTGTATTTCTGAGTTTTCTGTTCTGTTCCATTGGTCTTTATATCTATATATTCCATAATGCCACGTCATCTTGGTTAACACAGGTATATACTAGGCCTTCACCACTGAGTAAAGTGGTTTCTCCCACTTTACTTTTTTTTTCAATATTATTTTAGCTATTTTAAGGCCTGGTCCCTTTCCACCTAAATGTTAGATACGATCTCTATCTGCAAAAACCTTTGTGAGCTCTTGATAGGAATTTCATTACACCTATAAACAAATTTCCAAAGAATTCATGTCTTTACTGTGTTGAGCCCATGAACTTAGCATGTCTTTCTAGTTATTTATACCTTCTTGGCTTTCTTTCCTAAGCAGTGAGTGACATTCAGTAAAATGTACATTCTGTGAAAATTTTTTTTGAGACAGAATCTTCCTAAGCATTGAGTGACATTCAGCAAAATGTACATTCTGTGAAAGCTTTTTTTTTGAGACAGAATCTCAAGCATCCAGGCTGGCCTGGATAGATGAGCTATGCTGCTGAGGATGACCTTGAACCTCTCTCTAATCTGCCTGTCTCTACCTCCCAAGTGCTGGGATGACAAGTGCCCCACTATCCCTGATTCATGAAGTGCTGTTTTCTTTGGAGCAGTTGGAAATGGTAGTATGTGTTTTTAAGTTGGTCCCCACATGGTTAGTACTAGTATAGAAACGTAATTGTCTTTCTGTGTTAGCCAATGAATCCAACTTTGCTGAATTCATTTATTAGTTCTAAGAGTTTTTGTATGGATTACTTGGGATTTTCCATGTCAATAATTATGCCATCTCAAAGTAGGGATCCTGTTTTTAATTTCAATATATACACTCCCTTTTTTCCTTTTAATTGCAAAGCTAGGGTTTCTAATTTTGTGTCAAACAAGAACAGTGAGATAAAAAAAGAAAGAAAGGAAGAAAGAAAGAGAAAGAAAGAAAGAAAGAAAGAAAGAAAGAAAGAAAGAAAGAAAGAAAGAAAGAAAGAAAGAAAGAAAGAAAAGAAAGAAAAGAAGGAAGGAAGAAAAAATTATGAAAAGCTGGATGGTAGTTGTGCTTACTTTTAATCCCAGCACTTGGAAGGCTGAGGCAGGTGGATCTCTGTAAGTTCAAGGCCAGCCTGGACTACAGAGTGAGTTCCAGGACAGCCAGGGATACATAGAGAAACCCTGTCTTGGGGTTTCAAGAGTGGTGAGAGTCGGGCCAGGGATGTCGGTCCAATCTGTGGTAGAGCACTCACTTTCTATGCATGGGGCCCTGGGATTAATCCCCAGCACTGAAAAATCAAACTGTAGAAGGCATTCTTGCCTTGTCTCCTGGAACACTGACTAGGGCCAGTGAGGGAATGAAGAAAGGACAAGGATACAGACACATGTACAGTAAAGCTAGGATCAGAAAGGGTCTGCTACCGCCACAACGCAGAACCCCGCCTGTTTATTATGTGCAGTGGGGGAGGGGCGTGGGCGGTAAGGACTGGTTCTTCTCAGTAGGAGGTCTCTGTGGGCAGGCAGTCTCAGGCTGTAAGGCTGTAAACATCTGGGAGAGGAAAGCGGCAGTTGTTAGTCTGCACACACACATCTATAGTGCATAAACACTCAGATTCCAACTCGAGGAAAGCTTTGCCATCCTTCTGAGTTTCACCAGGGTAAGGCTTTGCCACTTCCGTGGGGCTGAGGCCTTAGAGCCCTTAGCATGGATGTGCCCATGGTAACAACACACACTCACTCAGGATTTCACTCCATCAGGACTTCCTCCACTCCCCACAGCTTCTGACCTCCATTGAACTTAACACCATTAAATTCAACATTAACTGTAGAAGTGTGTGTGTGTGTGTGTGTGTGTGTGTGTGTGTGTGTCTGATGCTTTTCGATTCAATCATCAAACAGACTGTAGAAAAATGAAGGTAGAGAGGCACGATTGTATTTACCCGGTGTTTGCTCACCGTGTTCTTCCTTCCCAGCCTTCCTTTATGTTTAGAGAACTCTGTGCAGCCAGTATTTCAGACCAGGTCTTCTAGTGACAAATTTGTCATTTTCCTGAGTGCGTTAATTTTCCCATCATTTCCGAAGGATATCCTCACTGGTTATAGAACTCTGAATTGGGTGTGGTGGCATACCTCTGCTCCATCCGGGGCTCTCATGATAGAAACCCTAAGTCTTAAGTTATTTTCCTGTGGATTGACAATGCTCTGCTTGTGTTTCAATCTCTTCTCTCTGTGGTTCCCATTCTATAATTTCTGTGGTTCTGTCTTGAAGTCCGTTTTCTGTCGTACCGTATTCTTTCTGCTATCGAGCCCACCCACTGGGTTTTCAATGTTTGCTGTTGTATTTTCCAGTTCTGTTGTTTCTAACACACCTCTCGCCCCGCCCCCTTTGTCTCTCGCCACTTAGTGAATTTTTTTAAGATTTATTTATTTATTATGTATACAGCATGTATGACTGCAGGCCAGAAGACGGCATCAGATCTCATTATAGATGGTTGTAAGCCACCATGTGATTGCTGGGAATTGAACTCAGGACCTCTGGAAGAGCAGTCAGTGCTCTTAACCTCTGAGCCATCTCTCCAGCCCCCCGATTAGTGAGTTTTATGGTGCTTGGGATAGAACCCAGGGCTTGACACATGCTACATAAGAGCTCTGCTGCTGAATCACAACCCCAGCTCCCATTAGCTGTTGTTATTGTTGTTTTTGTTTAATCTGCTATTATTTTGGTAAGCTTTTCCACTTTTTTCAAGACTATTAACTGAAGCATTTTGTGATGACTGTATTTAAATGTTGCCTGGTAATTCCAATATCTCGCATCTTGGTGTTGGCCTTAGTTTAATGATAAATAAAGGTGAAGTGGGTACCTTTCGGCAGGCCCTGCCAAGATATACCACTAAGCAAACATGCCACGTGCAACAGAGTTAGTGCAAGAGGTTTGTTGGGGGAGGGAGGGGGACAGTGAAGGAGTGAAAAGCCATATCGGAGTGGGGACAAGAGAGCGGCAGACGGACAGACAGAGAGACAAGAGAGGAGCAGGAGGGGTAAGAGAAGAAAGAGGCAAGAGAGCGAGCTGTGCTCTGGCGGCACTTTTCAGGGGTGCACATGTCACATCGCTGATGGTGGACAGGCACCTGGGGACAGGTGATGACGTAACTACTCGGGCGGCAGAGGCTGGCTGCTGCCTGGCCTCAGTGGTGGCAGAACGTGCCCACCCCCTCCTTGGTCTCACCCTGACTTCCCTTAGGCAAGGAATGAGATATCAGGCGGCAGGCCATTTAGAGAGCCACTCACAGCCAACTGTCTGCCCAGCTTTGTGCCAACAGGGCTCTCACTCAGTCACAGCTAGTGCCACCAGGGAAGAAAGGGCCAGCTTTTCACTGGATAGAGAACTGGAAAATGCTGGTCAGCCCTTTAACATGGAATCCAAATCATCAAAAGCTCAAAGACTACTATTTGGATGTAGCATAGTGGTGACTGTCCATAATCACAGCACTCTGGAGGCTAAGGAAAAGGACTGCCTTGAGTTTGAAGTCAGCTTGGACTACATAGTGAGGTCCAGGCTAGCCTGGGTTATAGAGTAAGACCTTGCTTGTCTCAAAAGCCAAAATCAAATTCCCATTCTGTTTGTCAGCACGGGACTTGTATTCCCAGATGCAAGGCACAGGAACTTGAGGTCTAAATATACTTCTTGTCCTTGGACAAGTCACTTTGCTTATTTATACCCCAAGTGCTTCCTGTATAGAATAGCACGAGAGTGACATCTTCTTCCCAGAGCTGGCAAAAGCTTGAATGGCCATGGTCTGTGATAGCCCAGGCCTGTGCCTGCTGCAGCAGACCCCAAGTAATGGGCAAAAGAATGAAATAAGCAGGGGTGGCCGCAAACAGCTTTCTGCCAAGTTTCAAAATTATAAATGCTTTCAAATGTACAGCTCGCGAAGTAGGGAGAAAAACGTCATATTGAAACATCTTGCCACATTTGCTAAAGATCTTTTCTAAGAAACAGCTTATTACCGATCCAGCTGTGAGTCCCACCCCATCTCAGCTTAGAAGTAGTCAGTATCCCAAATTGGTTGTTTCTAATCTCAATGTCTATGTTTCTCCCTTCATCACACACACACACACACACACACACACACACACACACGCACACATACACACACACACCTAATATAGAATATCATCTTGTATGTTTTACAACAACTGTATATAAATGGCATCGTCTTTTGTTTATATATTCTTCGGCAGCTTTATTTTTATGCTTTGGCAGTTTATCCATGCTGACACATGAATTATATTCATTGGAATTGCTGAGTGCTGCTCTGTAGCACTGGACCACAGTGTATTCATTTTCAGGTCAGGGCGTGACTGGGTGGTACAGCCCTTGCCTAGCACTCAACCCCAGAACTGACCAAAGACAGCAATCAATACTTACACATTGTCTAATTCTTAGACTTTTAGGTTTTCACTCATTTTTCCAGTATGTACGTGCCATGCTCGTGTGACCTGCCCTTTGGGGCAATTGTACAGGTCTACAACTTCAAGTTCGGTCAAGTTTAGTAGAAGGTTCACTTCCAACCAACAATCTCCACTTGGTGTCTGTGGAAAATCTCAGATCTGTTTGCAGTCTGGCTTTTTTTTTTTTGGTTGGGGGCTAGTTCCAGCAGGCCAGCTGGGGCCAGTGTGAAGTTGGTGTGGCTACTCACACTCCTCCAGGAAGTCCACACATTGGGGACTCACATGTGTGTCTTCTTTGCCCGTTCTCAACCTTGACCTCGTTTCACTGTGGCCCTGTTGAAATTCCCCCAGTCCCTGTTGCTTTCACGTCCACCCTCTGCAGTATATGAGGCCCACCCTTCAAGTCCTGCGGTTTCCATAAGGAAGCCTGCAGCCATAGGCACTGTGGAATGAGGAACGGGAGCAGCTGAGCTCAGCTGACCCACACATGGCCCTCATTGGAGGGATGGGGTTTTGCTTTTCTGTTCAGGGGAAGGTGCCCTAATCTTTCCTTGAGGGGGTAGCTAAAGAAAAGGGAGCTGGATAGGAGCTCAGACCCTCTGTCCTGGTTTCTGTTTGGGATTTTTGTTGTTGGTTTTGGTTTTGTTTGGTGGTTCTTTTTGGTTTGGGTGCTGGAGACGTGTTCCCTCATTGAGCTCCACCCCAAACCCCATTTTGATGCTCTGGATTGCATTTCTGCATTTTCCTTGCCATCCATTGTCACACACATGCACTCTTACTAACTCAGACTTACGAAGTAGCAGAAGGGACACTTGTTAATTGTCCACAGCAAGTCACTTAGCCTGTAGGAACCTTCTTTAGTCCCCAGTCACCCTCAGCAAAGTTATCATTTTAGGTTTAGAGAGTTATCATTTAGGTTTAGAGAGGGTCACTTGCCCTCGATCCCAGATCTAGGGTATTCTGGAGACAGCATTGCACCCCAGAGTGACATGCATGGGGTGGCCCCTGGAGCACTCCAATCCCAAAGTTCAAGTGTCACTCTCCAGAGTCAGATGGGCTCTGTTCTTTGCTGCCATGAACATTTCCTGAGCTTCTAGAATGAGCTATGCTCTGTAGCAAGCACTCATTGCCCACGTATTGATTTTACAGAGCTGTCAGTTCAAGGAAACTACTGCTGTGGTGCCACCCAGATGCTGGTGGTCCCAATGGAGGAGCAGTCACTGTCTTCACTGTGGGTTCTTCACTGCTCATCCCTTCATGTAGTCACTTCATCCTTTAATCAACTCCTCTGTGGGTCCCAGAGGGACTGTGCTAAGAGACTCTGGGATGAGGAAGGCCATCTTTTTTTTTCAAGACAGAGTTTCTCTGTATAACAGTCCTGGCTGTCCTGGAACTCACAGAGATCCGCCTGCCTCTGCCTCCCGAGTGCTGGGATTAAAGGCATGAGCCACCAACGCGTGGCTGAGGAACACCCTCTTAAGAACAAAATCATGTATATTGTCTTAGTCAGTGTTCTGTTGCTGTAAAGAGACACCATGATCACAGCAATTCTCATAAAAAAAAAGTATTTTAATTTGGGGCTTGCTTACAGTTTCAGAGGATTAGTCCATTATAGTCATAGTAGAGAGCATGGTGGCATGCAGGCAGGCATAGTGCTGGAGCTGAGAGCTTTACATCCTGATCTACAGGCAGGGAGAGAGAGAGAGAGAGAGAGAGAGAGAGAGAGAGAGAGAGAGAGAGAGAGAGAGTGCCTGGGGCTGGCATGGGCTTTTGAAACCTCAAAGACCACCCTCAGTGACACACTTCCTCCAATAAGACCACACCTCCTAATCCTAATCCTTCTAATCCTTCTCAAATAGCTACTCCCTGGCTACTAAACATTCAAATATATGAGCCTATGGGAGCCATCTTACTCAAACCACCACACAAATGAACAAGTCATTTTAATATAGTGAGTAAGTGACAGTGATGGACTAAATTATGTGATCTGTGACATTATGATCACAATACCCGGCAGAAGCATCTTAAAGAAGGAAAGATTTCTTTCGGCTCACAATTGAGGTTTTAGTGCATCATAGTTAGGGAGGCCTGAGCAGAGAATGCAGGAGGTGGGGTGCAGGAAAGAGGGAATGTGACTCAGTTCAGCCCCTGGAGTGGCTACAGTTGACATGGGGAAGATGAGCCTTGTGATGCTTAATCTTCATTGGAAACCTAACTAGATTTAGAGTCACTTAGGAGATACACCTCTGGGTGTATCCGTGGAGACATTTCCTGAGAGGTTTGACTGAGGAGGAAAAATCTATCCTAAAAGTGGGTGGTACCATCCTATGGGCTGGGGACCCAGACTGAATAAAAGGGGAAAGAGGAGAAAGACTGATGTGTGCCCTGGCACCATGTCTCTCTGGTCCCTGATCTATCCAGATATGAACAAGGTCCCTCTTCCACAGCTGTGAGCTGTTCCTGTTACCATGGTTATCCTGCCACGATGCACTGCATCCCCTCCAACTATGAGCCAAAATAAATCTTGCCTCCCTTAATCATATATTCGGTCTAGCAAGTGTAAGAAGTGTAACTATACAGGCCAGGCTACATGGAACCATAATATACTGTTTCCCTACAGCAGTTTTTTGGGGGGGGTTGGTTTTTGAGACAGATTTTTCTCTGTGTATCCCTGGCTGCCCTGGAACTCACTCTGTAGACCAGACTGGCCTTGAACTCAGAGATCTGCCTGCCTCTGCCTCCTGAGTGCTGAGATTAAAGGCATTCACAATCATGCTCCTCCCTATTCCAGTTCTTAATCCTGTCACACCTTATACCCCTTTATATAACCAATTTGTTAGCACTTACCACCCTAAATTGAAACTCTTAGGTTATAAACCCACCCCACATATACACATGACTTCACCCTGAAGACACTGGATCTCTGCAAACTCAACTAAGTAAAACCTCAGCACTGGGAGCAATCACATCTCAAATGCTATTGATGGCATTACTGCTATCCTATATACCATTTCTTGATTGTGTCCTGAATGTTACCAGGCACTGTTTGCATATTATATTTAGCCTCTGTACTAACTCCATGAAGTACACAACGTTATCATCCTCATTTTACAATATGAGGCGACTGAGGCAATGCAATTCTTTTCTCGGGAGACGGAAGTCACACAGGAAGTGACTGAACTGAGAGTCTGCCCTCCGTCCTAATTTTCATTACACTTTGCTTCCTCAGAAACAAGTGAGACTCAGACCCAAGGGTTTGCCATGCCAGGCAAGTTCTGTACCAACTGAGTTAAATTCACAGACTCTGTCATTGTGGATGGCAGTGTTGATATTTGAGACAGAGGCTCACTGTGTAGCCCAGGCTGGCCTTGCATTCAAGATCCTCCTGCTGAAGCCTCCTAAGTACTTGGACTACATTTGTATGCCATCACTTGGAGCTCAGAGACATCTTCTTTAGTGTGTACCCTTCTCAGAGGCTGCCATGCCTCAATATTCCCATGACCTCCTTTTAAAGGCTTTTGTGGTCTCTGTCCCTTTTAGGCCACACACAGTTGGTTATTTTGACAAATATTTTACTCTCCATTTCACCAAGGATCTACCTACCTTCTTAAGCCCTGCCACTCTTCCAGGCAAACAGGAATCCAAATAGGCTCTTTCTTAGAAAGAGCTAGAGATTCTCCAAGTACAATCAACTGAGAAGACTGCAGAAAGCAGCTTGGTCCTCTACTTGCACCCCATTGTCCGATTTCTTCTGCCTACACTTAGCTGGCCTTCCTTTGTGCCATACATTCAACATGTGGCATGGGGTTGACAGAGATGAATGAAACCCAGAACCTGCACTTAAGGAGCTACCAAGTTAATCAGGCAGGTGGGAGGAGCAAATTGCTGTGTGGTGAGGGCTGTGATCAGTGAAAACAACCAGTGAAGACAAAACAGACCAGTCCTAGCTAGGCCCAGGATTCTAGAACTCGTAGCAGGACTGTTTCACAGTGGTTGAAGTGTTCCAAAATCCACACCTTTAATCCCATACCCAGGAGGCAGAGGCAGGCAGATCGCTGTGAGTTAAAGGCCAGCCTAGTCTACAGAGTGACTTTCAGGAAAGCCAGAGCTACATAATGAGATCCTGTCTCAACACTCCCCCTCCCCCACAAAAAAAATTAAAGAATTCAAATAAGGAAAGTATGTGTTTAAGAACAACATGTCAATAGGAGAGGCCATCTTGCCTTTTTGATTTTCGCCTGCTTGGGGCTCACTCAAAACAAGAACCTGGGATTTGAGGCAGCTCAATGAATCCAGATTTCTGTATTTCCTGTCCTGCTCAGTGGTGGGGAAAGTCCTGGTCTCTAAACAAGAACCTCAGGCTTCCTTAGCATGGGCACCAGCCTGTGTCCCTGCCAGACTGCCAGATTGACCCTCATATGGTTGGGGTCCCATAGAGCATAAGAAAAGTGGGCCAAGGAATCTCCCCAACTGATGTGTCTCTGGTGGCCCAGTGTGCTAGAAGCTCCTACATGCAGGTAGTCGGTCATAATGGTCCATGCTGCACTCATAGAGGTGGCCAGGTAGGAACAAGCAGTACCTAGTAACTTTCCCACCTTCTAGCACAAAACAGGTGCTGAAATTAAATAATAGTTGTGCCAGAGCATGAGAATCCATCTGTATAAAATATCAAGGGCCAGATAGGTATGGAGAAAACTCAAGGGTTATTTGGTACGGGTGGCATTACCTGGAGAACACAAGAGAGCGAGGTATAATCTTTGGAATAGATGGGCATGCCATCATCTATATACATGCCTATGGGAATAAGCAGAGTCCCCAAACTGAGGGGTGGGCTTGCAGGAGCCCCAGATGCCAGCTGAGACTCAAGACCGGATAGAAGTCCTTTGTGGGGTGGGGCTGGTCAAGGAACCAAAGACATCGATCCACATGCTGGTCAGGAAGACTGACTCTTCATGGCACAGTGGAGAAGGTGGGTGGTGGGAGGCACTCCGTGACCTGTGGAACTCAACTGCCTTTCATCTTCATATACAGCACTCAAGGCAGCTGTGTTAGCTACTTGTCTCATTGTTGCAGCTAGACACTGGAGAAGAAGCAACTAAAGAGAGAAAAGGTTTGTTTCAGCTCGTGGTTTAGGAAACATCGTGGCGAGAAAGACCTGGGCATCTGGTCATAGCAGTTCAGCAGTCAGAAGCAAACAGAGGAATGTTAATACTCAGATGGCTATCTCCCCTTGTTTTTGGTCCTGGACCCCAGCCAATGGGATGGTGCTGCCCACATCCAGGATGAGACTTCCATCCTCAATTATACTTTCCTAGAAACGCCCTCAAAAAAACATACTCAAAAAATGTGCCTCCTCATTAATATCTGAGATGTTTCTAAATCTAGTCAAGGATGAAAATGAAGACTTGTCCTCCCAGCAGTAGACACTGTTTGCAGTCCTCTTTGGACCAGGGTCACTGGAAGAGGGAACTATGGCCTATCAGGCTACAATGCACATTGTCCCAGAGTTGGGCCTGGTTAAGCAGGCAGAAGGGCTTGGACCGTCTAGATTGCAGCAGGCCCAGATCAAGCAAGGACTAACATCCAACAAGTAAATTTTCCTTCACTAAGGATTTAAGATGGCCATGTGTGTCTTTTTGTACAGTGCTCTGACCACATGTCTGTAGCCCACACAACTTGCGTTTGTAAAAGTCTGCTCAATTGCTTTAGTTTCTTGATTTGACTGAGAATTTGCAAGTGCCAGGGACACTTTCTAAGCCCCTTCAATGACAGGTAAAAACACCTAGACAGAGCAGCAAGCACTGCCTCCCTGCTCCCCTCCTCCACCCACCCCCTTCCGGAAGAAGTCTCTATTCGTGACCAATGAGAATCAAGGCTGCCTCATGGCAACAGAGGGGCTCACCCCCTATTGGTCCTGGGATGTTGCTAAGCGTTTTCATTGGTCAAATCTCGAAACTCCTGGGTCCTGCATTCCTAACCTTTTAAGGTGTTGGGGGGGGTGTCTTTGCTGCTAGGCCTGCCCTCAACCTTATCTGATAGGTAAAGAACGGTCTCTTTGACAACAGCTGGCAGCCTGTCCTCCTCCACAAGTACTGAATGGCCCTGGACTGGACAAATCCATCTTGAAAATTTGAACAGCTGGAAGGTAATTCTATGTACATAGAAAAAGGGCAGACCAGGCCAAATGCTGGAAATGGCAGAAAGTTTGCGCTTTGTAAATCTTCACTTCAAAGCAGAGAGTAAGAACTCGCTGTGCCTCGTGAGGCTGCTGAGAGAGGCATCCCACATCTCTTGGCCAGTGTGGATGCAAGCTGGCAGTGCTCCTTATCACGAAGGAATCTGGTCCAGGCCCTCCTCTTCCAGTGCTAGCAAATGCAGAAAGCTTATTAAACTTGAGAGCCTGCTGGTGCTAATAAACTGGCAGAGCCATCTGGATTCTGCTCCCAAATCCTGAGCTAAGATTGCTCCAGGGGCATTTCAAGGAGAGAGCCTGCAGAGCAAAGATGCAGGGATCACCTTGGCTTCGGCGTTTCTGCTTCTTGGTGTCTGCGATGCAGGCCAAGCCCCTGATGCTGGCTCGGAGGAAGATTGAGATATAGCAAATAAACAGGCGATCCTGCACCAGGCATCGGCTACTCGCTAGCATATGTCTTTTCCCATTTCAGCCCAAACAACATTACCAATTTGGTAATGCTATTACTAACATCAAGGACGTGCAAATGGGAAAACTAAGATGCAGACAGGTTAAGTGACTCATCCAAGGTCACACAGTTATTAGTGGCAGAGTTGAGATTAAAACCCTAGGGAAGCCGGGGGTCAAATTCTGCCATAGAGAGGTTGCCTATCACCTGCAAGACCACACGTTTTAACCTCAGTGCACTCATGTACACACCCTTGCACGCACATCACACACACACACACATACACACACACACACACACAGTTTATTTTATCCAAATTTCAGTGTGATGAACATACATGAATATGACCTTGAAGGCAGTAAGGTTGAAACATATTTTTGTGTTTCGTTACCCCAGGCCCTCATCTCACTTCTGTATTCTCTTTGCTCACCATCCTGAGACCATGCCAGGAACCCTCACGCTTCCCCCAAGGATCTGTGCCATCTGCCCCTCTCCCCAGTGCTTGGCTTTCTTTCTCAGTGGTTACGACAAGAAGAAGGGAGTTAGTCCCCTTGTCTTTATCAGTTTTGCATAGGCTCTTCATAAATGTCCCTCTGGGGCCAACAACATTGGAGAGAGAGTTGTGTCCCCACTGCCAGGACCTGGACACTCTCAGGAAGCAATGGTTATGACCACAGAATGGAGCATCTTAAAATGGAACATTTGTCAGCAGCTCTTGGATGACAGAGATGTCCCTCTGGGGCCTTTCTTCCAGTCCACATCCTAGTCATCAGTACTGAGAGCAGCACCAGTGGAAGATTGTGTAGCTCAATATTTGTCCCTGAAGACTGGGTTGCAGGGAGTCCAGGAAGGCATCCATCGCAGGATTTCTCACAACTGCCATGAGGCTCAGCCAGCATGCTGGACTTGGAATGGAAAAGGTGGGCTTCACACCCTGGTGCAGGGTGGTGGTGCCAACGCCAGTTCCTAGTGCCAGCAGCCCTTGGGACAGTTGGGTCAGTTCACATGGAAATAAGAGGGAAACCGAGAGTGTCAGAAGGCAAGGCTCACCAACTGCCTCACACAGGAATGTGCTCCCAGGGCTCCAGGAGCCTTTTGGGGAAGGCCCCCATCATGGGACAAACCCTGTTATCATAGATCTCCAACTTGGCTGTCCATACTGGCTCAGTGTCATTGTACTCATACTCATGATGACAGATGACATTTATTGAGTATCTCTACTGCATGACAGGTGCCAAGCTAAACATTATGTTGATTAACTTAGTCCTCATGACAATCCTATTAGATATTTTTTTTTCTCCCCGTGATACAGATAGGAAAGCTATCAGATTGTATCAGATTGAGTTGGAGGCAAGCCTGATCTACATAGTGAGCTCCAGACTAGCCAAGGCTACATAGTGAGACCCTGTCTCAAAACAACACCAACAACAGAGGGCAACTGCCATCCCAAGTGAAAGGAGTTCAGTAAGGTTAGGCCAAGTACCTTCGTTGGGGATGGGCAGAGTGGCAGAGCTCCTGTCCATAGGCCGCCAATATTTGTGAAATCTCAAAACTTTATTGCTTGAGAATGGTTGACAAGATGCCACCAGAGTTCTGTGGAGGTACTGTTGCTGCATCCCCACTGCTTACCATGCACTCTGTGATGGGAAGAGGGGCTTTTCTCTATAATGCCCCAGAAATGTCATCAGCAATTCCTTTAGACAACACTAGGAGGTGCAGCAGCCTGTTTCTGGCCTGTGGCTTCTTGTAGTCTTACTTGTTTGGGAAAGGTAAGAAAGTTTGGACATCCCTAACTGAGCTGTAGAAGACAGAGTCTTTGCACATAGGATAATAGAATTCACTGGAGAACTAATGGTTGCCTGTTGACTCTGTGGATCTTCCTGCTGAGGAAGGTCCTGCTGTGGTCCAGGGCAAGGTGGACTTGCAGGAGTTGGGAAACAGGAACAGCAGCCAATACAATAGCAGTGTTCCCAGCAGGTGGTATTAGGCTGCCAAATGATGGGAGACTAGAAAAAACCTGACTGCTCAGAATGCTAGTCGTGGGGTCGGAACTGCTATGTAGAGTTGTGCAAACTGTGCCTTGTGCAAGGCCACCTGAGTCAACGGGGACTGAGATGAAGCCCAGGGTCCAACAGCCAGCCCTATGTCCTGAGGCCACTTGGTCCTAATTCTCTCAAAGGCATCACAACTCTCTAGGCTGTACAATGGAAGCCAGAGTCTATCCCTTCTTTATTAGTTCTGATGTCCATTTTGCTTCCCCAAACCCTATCCTCCCCACACCTATTTGTCCTTGTGCAGACTTTCAGTTTTAAGGGCATGTATTGCCTAAGCCTTCAGGCTCATGGAAGCTCACCTCTCTACTGTCTCATCACTCTCTCTTCTGCCAATCTGTCTATCTCAGCCCCCAGCCCCTACCTCAGGCAGCTGTAGAAATTCTCTAGAAACAGAAATGCCTGCTTTGGAACATCTGAAGATTTTATTCCTTGGACAACCACGATGACAGAGAGCTGGGGACACTCAGGTGTTTCCCCCCCTCCCATTATCATTCACTGTTACCTTTCAGTCACTGGGCATGTGCTTACTAAGCACCTGCATTGTCTTGGCACTGTTCTAGGCACAGGGCCATTAACAAAGCAGGCACAACTGAATCTTTCTGCAGCTTAAGGTATAGTTCTAGCAAGTTCGCCCTCCCGCCCTGATTCCACCGACCTTCTTTCTTGGTCGAGTACCATGGAAGCCCTCCTTTCCAAAAGCACCCCCCCAAAAGGCTGGACCTTGCTGGTTCGGCTTCAGTGCCCAGACCCCCGGTGTCACATGTGGGGAACATATGTGTAAATTTTGTTCTCCGAGTGCCTTTGTATCCCGGCCTGGCAAGAGCTGTAGAGCACTGTGTTCCACCTTAGGTCACCTTTATGCACTATTTCTTGTTTTCTCGATGGAGCCAACAAAGGCGGGTAAGGGGAGCTGCGGCTCAGAGCCCGGGCTCTGAGATAGTGAGCATTCATTAAGACCTGTGGAGTCATTGTTCCTATTATCCTTCCTGCTTCTGGCTCTGGTGTCCTTCAGTAAGAGACATAGGCTTAGGGCTGGAGAGGTGGTTCAGTGGTTAGGAGCATTTGTTGCTCTTGCAGAGGACGTAGGTTCAGTTCCCCAGCACCCATATGGTAGCTCACAACCATCAGTAACTCCTGTTTTAGGGGATCCAGCACTGGTCTTCTGATCTCCCTGGACACCAGACAAACACTCATACACACAAATAAATAAGTAAATCTTTAAAAAAAAAAAAAAGATTTAAGTGCCATAGTCTTATATTTGCTACATGGGATGGTGGCCAGTTCTCTGTCTTTCATCCTTCCTTTTTCTTTTTTGTTTCCTTAGAAAATGCCAAGAGAAAAGTGAAAATAGCAGATGACCACCCCCACACCCAACATGAACAAATATTAACATGTGTTGTTTGCCTGTGATGTTGCGGTACTGTGGATTTAAACCCAGGGCCTTGTGGATGCCAGGAAAGCTCTATCAACTGAGCTACACCCCCAGCCTGCCCATGATGTTTTCTAGCAAAACAAAAACACTCTGGGTACTGACATCCTGCGCTCTCCTTCCATCCAAGGAATGTCCTAGATACTGCCAGACCCTGTGATCACCTCCTAGCCAGCTCTCTCCTGTCTGGCTTTCCCCCACACCACCAGGTCAATGTTATTTCAGATTTTTCCCAGCACAGCATGTCCAGATCCAGTTTCCCAGCTGGCGTTAAGACCTCTGTAGGATCGGTCCAGGCAAACTGCCAGCATCACCTCCCCTGCCCCAGGATACAGTCAGGAAGTCCCAGGTCCCTCCAGTGGGCCTCTGACATCCTGTTATCAGCACACCTTTGGTCACTCCTGGTCACATTCTTTCCCTCCTCCCCAAGAAGATCTCACTGAATTCTCAAACCTTACCTCAGTGACATTTTATCTTGAAGCCTCTATAGGACATCTCCAGACAAGCTCCACCCTCAGTGTGCTTTCCTCCCTCTTTACTGGTCCTCCAGCTTCTACAGACCAGATGCAAAGCCTCTTGACTCATTTAGAAAGCAGCGTTAGCCAACATAGGTCTCCTTTTCCCCTGATGATGACCATGCCTCCAACCAAGGAAACAAATGGTTGTCCCATGCCTACTCAGCTAGATGTTGAGCAGCAGCTCAGCCAGGTGAGGGCGCTGCAGTGTGGCACTTGGGATGGGAAAGGAGGAGAGAGAGAGCGCACAGGGCTAGCGGCCTCTGAGGAGGTTGGCTCCTTAGAGCCTTTGAGGTACATGGGACCAGACAGGTTGGCTATTCCCTCACAGTTTTTGTCTCCTGCACCCAGCACCAAGTAGAGGTGAGAATGAGCCTGCTGCATGGCAGGCAAGGCACTAAAAGACTTGGGAAACTGAGGAAGGAAAGCTGTGTCTCAGCTAGGTCCCAGAGATGCTGGAAGTAGCCTATAATCTCTAAGCCAACTGGTTTGGGAGTACCTGGGAGGTCCAAGGATTTATGGGAAAAGGAAGGGTCTTGATTGCCAGAAATGGTCTGGGGAGGGGAAGGAGAGGGAACACGGGCAGTCTCTTAGCTGCATGGCATCCCTCTGACTCTTCTCTCTCCAGGCCACTGTCCCACTGTCCCTCACCCATTCCTTGGGAATTCAGGATGCTCTGACCTGACCAGCTGGAGCTCCTGCCCAAAGGCTTTCAGACCCGTTATTTCCTGTCTGTGCAGAGGGGAGGCCCCCCTCCAGGTTGCAAATGGAAAAGACAGGCAGGGCTTCTTCCAAGCTATCATTCCATCCTGTTCCGGCACTGAGCTGGCCTAGCAAGGACGGATCCTTCCCCCAGCCCCTCCCTAGACATTTGCTAACACGCCGCAGCTCTGAAAGGGAAGCATTTCTCTCTTATTAACACCTGTTGAAAGGATCTGCCTCTGAAAAGGGGACTTGATTTTCACATACAAAATCCAAAGCTACGGGGATGTGATGATCAGCTGTTTCTGAATGCTTCCTGCCATCACTGGGTCACTTGGTACCTTGTCTAAATCGCCATAACAATATGTCCTCTGGGGGAAGGGAAGGGAAAGTACTCCTCCACTTTAGGATTGGACAATTGGTCTTCTCCGGGCTTCTGGCCTGCTCTGACTGAGACCCCATGCTCTCACTGGATTCTGGTTTCATCTTTTGGCCCTTTTACCAGTCCTCTTCTCTTCCCCTCCAAATTTCCCCTGTTTCTAGGAGAGGGACATCACTGGCTCTTCCTTACCGTAAGCGCAATTTCTTCAAATCTGGACCTATCATGACAAATTTCAACGTCTCAAGGGGAAAAGATGGTGCTGTTCACGTGAGCGCCTGTCTATCTATCTTTCTTTCTATTAAAGTGTAGCCAGCATGTGAAGTCTATGATTTTGCAGAGGTACTGCTGAAAACAATGACAAAATCCAGAGTCACAGTGAGAGCTGGGTGTGGTGGGGAATGCATCTAACCCCAGCACTTAAGAGTCAGAAGCAGGCACGTCTCTGTGAGTTTGAGGCCAGCCTGCTCCTACCTATCCAGTTCCAGCAGACTAAAGCTCCAGAGTGACGCTCTGTTTCAAAACTAACTAACTAAATCAGAATCATAGCCAAGCAGGGCCGAAACAGTGCCCCTCATTCCTAGATTCACCCCAATTCCTCTACTCCTACTCAACCTTCAAAGCCCACTCCAAAGTTGTTTCTTTTATAATGTGCATATTATCACACACACACACACACACACACACACACACACACACACACACACGGCCTAGAAACTCTTTGTAATAAGTGCCTCTGCTTATCCGAGTCTTCTCCATCGTCCGCTGAGAGCCACAAAATGTTTGTGACAGGACTTAATAGTCCTTCCTATCAACTACAGCAACACGAAGTAGGTCTGCTTCTCCTTGCCAGAACAAGCGCTTGAGACAGACAAGGGGCTTCTGGTGAGGCCTCTGGAAGGATGGAAGTATGTACCATGGAGGCTTCTTGTGAGCAGAACTCCACCTAAGGACTTTGCCATCAGGACGCTTTGGCGTGGCCTCACTGAGCCTCTGCTCACTCTAGTTCAGACTTTGCAGTAGGTGCCGGAGTTAGGGGTTGGGTAATTCTGTGGCTCTCTCCCCAAAGAGATGCTGGGATGATGGGACCACTCTTTGACAACTATTCCTCTATACATTGTGTGTGAATGCATAGCGCTCCCTGTTCACCCATGTCAATGGCAGCTTCCAGTGCCATTTTGATAGCTTGTTGTACAGCGATTGTTTTTAGATCTGTAGAATAAGATTTAGGAGGCACCCCCATTCCCAACTTCCCAATGTAACAAGCAGAACATTTTCACATTCTGTCTCCCCAGGACTCCTTTTCTTGGTGGGGGGCACTGAGAGAGGAAGCAAAGACCTCCTGCTTGCTAGGCAAGTGCTCTACCACTGAGCTATAGCCCTAGCCCCCAGTCACTTTAGCAGGAGTCGGAGCTGATCACCCGCAGTTCCTAACAGCTTCCCTTTCAAAGAGCGAGGGCACTTTCTGATCTCTCGGAGCTATTTTTTGTACTTAGAAAAATAAAACCTGTTTCTTTTTACTCTTTGTCGTAGAGATCATTACTTAAAGCTCTTTGTGTAGTAAAGGTAGTAATCCTTTCTGTCCTCTGCTGCAGACATTATTTCCCAGTTTGCTACTTTGATTTCCAGGGTATTGTACATTAGGATGTGCTAACTTTTTTTTTTAGATGATGCCAAATATGGTAACATTTTCCTTTGTGTTTTTTTATGCTTAGAAGTCTAAGCCTTCTCCCAGATTGGATAAGTACTCATCTGTAATCTCCCAGAGCGGTGAGGGTGACCTTCACTGACCTGTTCTTCGAGGCTCCTCTTCTTTTCTAACCTCCAGGCATCCCTCCCCACCCCCAGCTTAACACAACCTTTCTTTGGAAGCACAAAGCAATCAATTAGGCTGGAGTCTTAAATATGCTAATGAGGTCAACCTTTCCCCTTCTATCTCAACTCTTTCAGCCCCTTTGAAAGAGGACAGCTTGAGGTAGGTCCGTCCCCCGGTGGCCTGTGTCATTAGCAGGAAGAAAGGAGGAAAAATGCATAGTAACTTCAACTATTGTAAGCTACCTAGCTGCCACACTATTTCCCTTCTTTTTATCCCTTCTAAGCAAGTTTAGTGAGATCCAAACCCAGAGCTCACAGTTTAATGGAAAGTCCTGGGACTCTAACCACTCTGACTGGAGCAAAGTCACGCGGCCAGTAGCCTGAGTTCCCCCAGCAACTGCCAGGCCAGGCCACTGCATCTTCTCCATCGAGCCAGCACGGTTGCCATGGGAACATGAGTGCTAAATTGCTTTGCGAGTGTAGAAGCTGAAGACCTCAGCTTTGACGCACATAGCCCAAAAATCGATTGACCTCCAATTAGGTTTTTGTTGTTTTCTTGAGGCATCTTTCTGTTTTCGTCTTGCCTATGCCTCTTGAGGTCTGTGTCAGAGACTCGAATATTTGGCTCCATTTTGCTAAAAAAAAATATTATTTATACCTTGACATATTTCAAAAAGGATTTAAGGTGGTTTATGAAGATGAACCCATACTCGGAGAGCCAAAATTTGATGCAAGAGGAGGATGAAGGAAACAGTAAACAAAGATGACTTGGAAAGAAATAGTAAGAGACTGGATGTCAGGAAGTCCCTATGTGATAAATGAGAGTCCCAAATGTGGCTGTTATGCTTTCATGGAAGATAACAAAAATGGGCAGCAGAATCGTTACAAGATTCACAGATAAAAAATCAACTGATTAATAGAAGCTCAAGTGTTTTTAACCTTGAAACTAAAAGTGTGCTTTCCTCCTGTAGACTCTAAGAAGTGATGTCATCTTTCTGCCCCCCCGTACCCAGCAGCTTACCTAAACCAATTCCAAGTGCATCCTAACTTCAGGAGATGGCTCTGTTTCAAAACTTCTCCACTTTTATTATTGTTGTTGGTAAGTGATCATATAAATGATCGTTGTATTATCAAAGGAGTAGAATACCACGCAGCCTTTAAAATGAGTTGACCACCTGTAACCCTAGTGCTAGGAGGCCAAGACAGGACCAGCCCTGAGGCTCACTGGCCAGCCAGCCTAGCCTAAACCATGAGAGCCCCATGTCCCAGTAAGAGACCCTTTCTCAAAAAGAACAAGATAAGGCTGGAGAGATGGCTCAACAGTTTAGAGCACTGACTACTCTTCCAGACGACCCATGTTTAATTCCCAGCACCTACATGGTAGCTCACAAACAATTGTAACTCTAGTCCCAGGGGAAGCAACATCTTCCTCTCCCCTCTAAGGGCTCCAGGCACACATGGGGTGCCAAGACATACAGGCAAACAAAACACCCATATGCATTAAACAGACAAATAAAAATAGAGAACGCTTGAGATTGGCCCCTAGCCTCCAAGTTCATGTGAATATACATGCGTGTGGATGTACATGCACCCATGCACACACAAAAACACACACACACACACACAAATACTGTGACTATGTTAAATGAAACACTCTGGGTCAGAAAATGTGTATAGTAAAAAAAAAAGAAAGAAAATGTATATAGTATGATGTCACCATTGCATCACTTACACAGAACATTAATTAAAAAAAATTAGCACCGAGAACATCTCTCATACTAGATAAACATTCTATCACTGAGCTATATCCCTGGCTTCAAAAAAAATTTTTTTTTCGAGACAGGGTTTCTCTGTGTAGCCCTGGCTGTCCTGGAACTCACTTTGTAGACCAGGTTGGCCTCAAACTCACTGAGATCCTCCTGCCTCTGCCTCCCAAGTGCTGGGATTAAAGGCATGCACCATCACCACCTGGCCAAAAATATTTTTAAATGAGTAACAATACACATCAGCATGTTAAAATAGGAAGATTAGGAAAATATAGAAAAGAAAATCTCATTCTCTTTTTTGGACAAGGGCTTGTTATTCTATAACTCTGGCTGACCTGGAACTTGCTGTACAGACCAGGCTAGCCCCAGACTCACAGGGATCCTCTTGCCTTTGCCTCTCAAGTGATGGGGATTGTAGAAGTGTACCACCATGTCCAAGTGTTTTAGGGAAGGTTTTGTACATTCCGGATACTCAACCTAGTACCTCATACATACTAAGCAAGTGCCCTTTAGCCTGTAAGTAGCATACTTCTCATGTAAATCAGTGCAACCTTTCAGCAGGACACTTTTGCAGTGTGTTTCAAGAGACTTTAAAATGTGCATCTCCTTTGGTCTGGCAGTTCTACTGTTAGAAATGCATGCTAAGGAAATAACCAAAATGAATGCCCAAAGATGCATGTACAAGGTTGCACATGAAAACATTGGTTATAGGGGCTGGAGAGATGGCCCAGCAATTAAGAGCAATGGCTACTCTTCCAAAGGATTCTGGTTTGATTCCCAAAACATGCATGATGGCTCACAATTGTCTGTATCTCCAATTCCGGGGGATTCAATGCCCTCTTCTGGCCTCCATTTCCCAGGCATGCACAAGGTGCACAGACATACATGCAGGCACTCACACATACACGTCAAATCATTAATTTAATTTAAAAATACTACTACTGGGAGCTAGAGAGATGGCCCAGCATTTAAGGGCATGCACTGGTTTTGCAAAGGACCTGAGTTCAGTTGCCAACAGGTACCTGCTCTCACAAACACACACGTAGCTACACACAGACACACATGCATACACATAATTTAAAGTAATAAAATCCTTTTAAAACTACGTTAATTTAGTGTGTGTGTGTGTGTGTGC